>JAHMML010000024.1:1094963-1301693 GCA_020341155.1 Eciton burchellii
CCACCTACCCACCTACCCACCTACCTACCCATCTACCTACCTACCTACCTACCTACCTGTCTATCTATCTATCTACCTACGTATCTACCCACTTACTTCCCTTTTCGTGTTCGATATAACATCTGTTCATTTTCTTTACATCCTTTTCACGATTTTTCATTTTTGAGCTTAATATAACTTTTAGATATACCTCTTTTATCTTCATAAAAAATTTAATATGTCATAAGAAAAGAAAATGATTGGAAATGACTAGATTAATGCTATACTATGCTTTTTCATCTCTTTCCTTCTAAGATAATTACTTTTATATCTTATTTTGAATTGAAAAAAGAAATATATGTATACATAAGAAAGCGTAAGATACGAAGAAAATATGAAAAAATGCTAATCCAATACTAATCCGATAGGACGAACAGCATCTTATATTCGCTGGCTTGCTCGTTCTCGCGCCTTCTTCTATTTTATATCTCGTTCGTCCATCAAATAAGAGATCTTATATATCAATCTTCTACAAGAAGAAAAAATAGATCGAGGTATCGAAGGAAGGATAGATAATTATCTTTGTGTACTTTAGAACTATATTTCTATAATCGTCAATTTTGATAATTAGATCGAATCATTTTTAATATCTCGATGAAAGATATTGGGAGTTTGCATCATGATTAAGATTTTGTAAAAAATATAAGCGAAATTGATCGTGCTTTTTACACACGTACGCTTGTACGCACGCACGCACGCACGCACGCTTGCACACGAAGAAAAAGGAGGGGAGACGGGAGTTCCGATTAGAAAGTTTTAATCCTAAAAAAATAGGATTAAAACTTTCTGATGAGAAATAAAACATATTATATCATCATCGTCGTCGTCATCGTCATCGTCATTATCATTATCATTATCATTATCATGTTCTCATTTCCAATTATTACGTACAGTAAGGTCAAATGACGAGAAGCAATTGTAAAAGCATGAAACTTAAAAGAGCCTTAAAAGAGACTATTGCATAATGCAATGTCGTTTTGTATATTTCATGTATTATAAAGGATGTGCTGTATTAATAGCGTGTTAAACGATAATTGAATACTTTATGATACCTTTTTTTTGCTAATTAACCAGGTATTTATTACTATGTTAACATCGTTTAGTCTCTATTTCTATTCTATTTCTATTCTATTTAGATTTATTTGTTTTTAATGTGAATTCGGTTTCTTATAAATATTAAACAGTGTGATACAATATCATATTAAACAGATCAAGCCGAATCTTTATGTATATTCTCTTTAGCCAAAGAGAAAACTAAATTGCGAAAAGCTAAAAACGCAATGCGTGATACTGCAGAAATAGACTAAAGTGTGTTAAAGAATGTGTTTTTAGGAACTTGATTATATTTTATCTCGAATACTTTGAAAGATCCATTATATTAATACATTAAAAATAATTATATATGCATAACAATGACCATGATAATGCTATATATGTAGCAGTGAAATTTGCAGTTGATATACATGCATTACATTTTTGGCAGGCATTTAATTTATGTACATGCTAGTGTATGATTGATTTGCTGCAGTACATGTATACATAAACATACTCAAAAAGTGTGATATAAAAGCTATAATGTGTGCTAACATGATTATGAGATTCGTTTAAATGATAATTCGTTTAAAAATATATTTTGAATGTTAAGGGATTGTATATATTATTATCATATGATATTATAAATATTTTACAAGAAATGTGCGCTAATTTAAGATTAACAATTATCAAGTTTTGAGAGACACAGAAATATTAGATCTAAATGGAATATATCGTAAAATTATGGAACATTGTTTATGAAATATATAAAAATTTCTTTATGCGAGTGATTTCTGAATGCATTTAGAATTATATAATTTTTGTAAGTTATTGATTGTTAATTGTTTGATAAATTGTTCGATATGTCGCAACAGAGTGTGGGATTAAAATATTTCATGAAAATATGAAAACAAATTTTGATTAATTAAACAGAAATTAAATAGAGAAATATTAGTTAATCTGGATTTAGATATTATTAATCTGTTGCATTTAATAAATTATTAATTAGAGTAAATATTCCTTTATAATGCATTTGTGTTCACTGATGATACGATTTATCTAACGATGCAAAGTAAATCACTTATCTGATCTACTAATCTATGTAAATGTTGATCTATAGTTTGGGAAATAAAATAATATCATTTTACAATTATATTTTGCTGATGTGTACATGCGTGCGTAATTTCTAATCAATGTACTATCAATGCAAAATTAGTTTATTGTTGTCTATTAGTTTAATGTTTATTTATAATGAAGAATTTCTCAAATTTTTTATCTCTTTAACAATCTTTTTAACAATATTTCAGTCTTTCCAATGATAATCACTATGATAATCAGAACGATTCATTTTATTATTTTTTTTTGAACATTTTATTAAAACGATTAATAAAAAATTTTAATAACTGAGAAAATTAAGATATCAAATGATATATATTCATTTTCATGGTCCAATGTGCTTGGTTATTCCGATTATTCTAAAGATGTTGTAAAAAAAAAAGAAAGAGAACAGAGATAATTACATTAATGGATGACATAGTAATTGACATGAATGAACAATAATAATGTAATTCAGATTTTTGTTTCGGATTTTGCAAGCGTAATATGTATTCAATATCCCCAATTTATTGTAATGCATTTCTGGCAAGGATAAATTAGATATTAAAGAATCAACTATCATCAATAGTTGAAACATTAATCTCAAATTTTTAAGTGATAATTATGTTAATATAATTTAATTTTGATAATAGATTAGTTATCTATATAAATTAAAGAGAGAAATTTGTTAACTATATATTGTTATTATCATAAATAATCGTTTTCTTTATTTTTGCAAGATTAATTTATTGAACAAGAATTATTGAGCAAAATAAAACTGTACTTTTAAGCGATTTTTATTATTCCGAGGATTAACTTACAAAAATTATATAATTCTAAATGCATTCAGAAATCACTCGCATAAAGAAATTTTTATATATTTCATAAACAATGTTCCATAATTTTACGATATATTCCATTTAAATCTAATATTTCTATGTCTCTCAAAACTTGATAATTAATCTTAAATTAGCGCACATACTTTCTTGTAAAATATTTATAATATCACATGATAATAATATATACAATCCCTTAACATTCAAAATATATTTTTAAGCGAATTAATCTCATAATCATGTTAGCACACATTATAGTTTTTATATCACACTTTTGAATATGTATTATGTATTAATTCAGACGTATCTCGATATCCAGAATATAATTTCATAATAATATTATAGTAATGAGATTGTCTCTAGCTAAAAATAAAATGAATATTTTTCAACAACATTCATGATATTGCTCCGTGAAAATGTTGATATTAATTTAGATTAATTAACACGTTAACATATGATAGTTGTCTTCCATATTATAAACGTACGTCTCTGTCAAAAATAGTGACGCGGGTAAAGCAACCATGTCGCTATCTTTGGCGCGTGCCGCATGCGCACGTCTGTAACCTTCCGGTGCGATTAAGAATATGATCGCATGTACGTGCTCTAATACTATACAGTTTATTTTAGCATAATATTAATATTAATAATGATAGGGGGGCAACGGACAGAAAAGACGATCATTTAATTTTTTCTTTGAATTTCGATTTTCATTTAAAATAAAAATTTATATTAATAATAATTTTATTCAATATCCCCTTCAAAAAAAAAAAGAAAAAAAATATTTTCATATATATATATATATATATATATATATATATATATATATATATATATATATATATATAGAGAGAGAGAGAGAGAGAGAGAGAGAGAGAGAGAGAGAGAGAGAGAGAGAGAGAGAGAGAGCACGTCTCTTAATAACTCTCCTCATCAAATATCGTAAATTTTTTTCTCCCAATTTTGTTTTTTATTTTTAGGCAAATTTCCCTTCTCTATAAGAGAAATTGTGAGAAATGTAGAATCAGTCTATTCGAAAACTGACATTTCAAAAATTGCAAAATATGGATAACAGATATGAATAAATATACAGAAATGTGAAATACTAAATTATACGAAAGTTTCTTTTCAATTTAAATCAGATTTCTTTTTTGTATAACCATATGTTTAGTTTGTGTATGAAATATTTATCTAAGAGCATGTAGATAAAAATAGTATCTTCCTTTATTTGAAAGTGCAATGTAAATTTATAGGAATTTACATAAGATTTGAAGTAAAGTAATTTATAAGATATAAGCAGCAGCAGATTCGATAAGATTATATCGATAAAATGTCACAGAATGATACAAAATTCCTTATGACAATGAAGAATTATACGTCAGTTCACGATATACTTCAATATATAAAATTTCTCAAACCGCGTTCTAAAAAGATAAGGATAAAGATATCTTTGGCTATAAGCATGGCTATTCCATGGCTAAAATTATCTAATATTATCAATAGGGATATGTTTGTCGTTACTTAAACTAAATTTAATGTATTAATGAAAATCATAAAAACGAAATTTTTTAGTTAAAAAATCGGTACGAATTAATTTAACATGTAAACCAATGCCATATATATTCTTATATCTTTATTATTTTTTTATTACAATTAATTGGACACTGAATTAATCTTTAAGAAGATATGAGCTCTGCTGTTTGCATTAAAAATACCGAAGATCACCGTTGGCGATTCATGTGTTCAAAGGATCTAAATTAGTATGCTTGTACAATTAGATTGTTATTAGATATAATAGAAGTTAATTTCTATTAATCTATTAAACGTGCGACTTAGTATCGATATCATATAACCGAATTTATCATTCGACTTTCGTATTTCTTAAATACAAAATTCATTTATTTAAACTCAGCTTGCTTATGACTAGAAAAATGAACAATTTGGTTGAACAAATTAGAGAAATAAACTAAATGCAAATTGAAGATATATCTTTTTTCGAACATTTCCCTTTTATTTTTATTTTATTTTTTTTTAGTTAATATATTAATATCAGTAATGTTAACATGATGGAAAACCTAATGATCAAAATTTATAAGAAAATTTCTCTGTCAATAGCGATTTTTCATCAATAGCGATTCGAAACTTTGCTTGAATCTCATTATTACTTATGGATGAGTTTTATTACGGAACAATTTTATTGATACAATTTCAAAAAAAACGGATGGAAGTTCAATAAAGTTGCAGGTTCGAAGAAAGTTCAAGAAAGAAAACAAATCACTGCACATACTTGCGATTTCTTTTAACAATGAAATAAAAGGAATTTGGTCCATCGTATAAATAATTTCGATTGATGATCGGTTAAGTATAATTGCATATAGATACCGTTACCAGGCGGAGACAACCTCTTTGCACAGAGAATCGATTATCTTCGCAGTAGCGAGCTATTCTGACACGAATTAAGCTCATTCTGCAGCAGGCGTTGGTCTAAAAGCGATCATATTTTATATGCATCCGATTTCTTTTCATCTCTGTAGCTCCGATCGATTTTCTTCAGCAAGCGGTCCTATTTCGAAGACTTATTGCTGGCAACGGTGCTAAAACGGAGTTTCCGATTCTGACATAATGTTGATCACGTTGTCGTTCCGAGTTTCGGGAAATACCAAAATATATGCCGCAAGGAAGAAAGACCAATGTTATCAAACAACAGTTTCCATTTAGATTGAAATATTATTAAACTAATGAACTATGTTGAAAAAATAACCATAAAGGGAAACACGAGAGATGATTGTGATTCAACAACGCCTTATTAATTTGTCATCGTGGCGTGTCACATTTCATGCTGTGCATTGAGTTTGCGTGAAGTGACGGAAATTGCGTATATTCTCCTGAATTAATATTAAAATTTCAAAATAAATTATGAACATAAAATATTTCACACATAGGAGAAATATATGCTGTACCAAAGAAATTTAATTTAAATTAAAAAAGAAATTTCTCTGTTAATTCAACACTTTACATTTCTACATTTTTGTCTTGTATTTTCTTTTACATTTTACGAACGTATCAGTTTCTTGAAGAATGGATCTTTCATATCTTAATTTTTGTGTCATAGAAAAGCGATTTGTCTAAGGATTAGCAATAAAATTGAAGTGAACAAAATTCATGATATTTAGGAACAGTTTCTAGCGTGCGATAGAATATTTCAAATTGTATAAGCAATTGTTAAGCGCATCTTGAATCATATCTCGGCAATAATTACACTGATGCTCTTAGTAAACGTAATGGGTACAAAATTACAGAAAAATATATATCCATTTTTTTTTGCTTTATAAAAAGAAACGTATTATACGATTTCGAATCGTATAAAAAATCGGAAGATTTATTTATCGGTAGATCATCAGCCATGCTAATTCCCGTCATTGCTGCTTCTAATTTCCGATGCGCTAATAGCATTTTTAATTGTTTTTAACAGATAATTAACTCCATCAGATTACGAATGAAATCGCATATGAAGTGACAGAAAGCGTTTTTAAGATGTGCAATTTGTATTATACTTGATAAAATCATACAAGTAATATTATACTATTAGTATAATATACTAAGCAATAGTCAATGTTTGTAATTTCGCTTGTAATCGAGAAACAAGTTCGTGTTTCGTCCAAAATTTATATCAGTGATTTATATCATAAATAATAGCAATCCGTGTATAATTTGGCAAGTTTTAATGCATTATAAAATTTTGTTTTCTCGATAGCGGCTAAATCAATCAAAGCCAATCTGATAGGATAGATCTATAGCAAATATATGAGAAATATATATTTATGAAAGCAATATATAATATTTTATTATAACAAAGATATTGTATTTATTTATTATGTATAGTAAGTTGAATATTATAAGTACTTTGTTTTGTTTTATTATATATAAATATTTTCTTCGTAATATAATATTCAGCTACATATTAAATTAACTACACATTATATCATAGCAGATGTTCTTACATGATTATTTATTGTTAATTTAATCAACTTTTTCTCTCCCTCGTATAATTATATTTATTATATTAATTATATTATGTAGTTGTATTTATACTTTTTTATATTTATTTTTTACATTTATATCCATATTTATATTTTTATGTATATTATATTATAATTATATTATGTTTTTTAAATATATAATATATAATAAAATATTTATATAAATATAAATTTAAGTTTTCAATAAATAAACTTTGCATCTTTAAGAGGTATCTAAATTAAATAAATTAAATTAAATTACATTATATATTGAAAGAAAAATTTAATCGTTGAATAATAGGAAATATTAAGATTGAAAACAGTTTATTTTTCCATTACATTCTTTGTGTAACGCTCTTGCTATCTTCAAGTGTTTGATGAGAAGGTGTTGCGAGAATTGATTTCTTAAAAATTTGTTTTGTCTCGATGATATGGTTATTGATGAAAGAACTTTAGAGGAGTTGTTACAAAGTATGGAGAAAGTTTCTTGCTTATAAGCTGCGAATTTTCAAAGTTTATGCTGAAAAACTTGTCTTTTTTTTATGAGAAGATTGAATATCAGGACGTTAACGAATGACGTTATTATAGATTGCGAAAGGATCTCTGCAATTGAGAATCGGCCGCTTTTGAAGAATAAAGAAAGCAAGTTTCTGATTTCTCAGGCTTTTGTTTTTGTCATCGAAGGTTTTTCGCTTATGGTCAAGTCTGCGTTTAGATCGATTGAAGGAAATTATAAGTTTCAATAATCTCCCGAATAATCTCTAAAATATTTCTTTTCTTGCAAAGAAATTTTCTGAATTTTCTATCATGCTGATAATATTTGCAGCTGAATCGAATAGCCAAGTGTGATAGATATGACAAGTAAAGTATATAAATTTTCAGAATTTAGAATAACAAATACGATTTATGCGTTTGGAAATATTTAAACTTTCAATTAACGCTCGTATTCGTTACATGCGTGTAATGCGTCGATATATCGTGACGAATCAATATGATATATATGTTATAAACACTATTTTTCATGTTATTTTTAATAAAGACAAAAATTCTCTCTTTCTCTCTCTCATCAATATGAGAACAAATTTGGAATAATCTGTGAAAGTTTTTTCATTTTAGGATGATGACAAACATGTACCAATATTTTATCCCGAAACTCGACATTTGGACATATACATATGGTTCCTTATTAGAAGTTGATAATAACGTGATATTTAATTACAGAATAGAAAAACTGGATTATTTCTCAAAGAAGACTTGCAAGCTTTATTTATATATTTATAATCTTTTAAAATATATATATATGTTTAACTTTGTTATATATCAATTTATTTCCACATGGTCACTTTTTATATTATTTTCTCTTTCATTTCCATGCATTATTCTCCTATATTTTAATCATATTATAATAGAAAAGTTTCTTATATTAAAAATAATTATATAAATAATTATATAAATTATATAACCAATAGAGCAATAAATAGAGTAATAAATTTTTATCATATAATTTTTAGTTGCGTAATTAAATGCCATTAGAAATCTGTTCAAATGTTTCTGGGAAAATAGTAATCTAAAGCTCAATGTTGTTAAACATCATTTTAGACGTATTTATATTATTTTTGTTTAATGCTGTTAAAAGCAACATTTAATGTTTGTTTCCAAAGCAATTATTTTTTTAAAAAGGTATACGCGACTACATGCGAGATAATTTGCTATAGAAAATTATGTTATTATAAAAATACATCAACTATATTTCACAATTCATTGATTAAGATTGTAATGGAATCTTTGAAAACGTTTTTCAAATACATTAAATAACGCTAAATCTTCATATTATTATATCGCAAGGTCGTAACATGAATAAGTGTATGAGATATTGATAACTAATGAAAAGAATAGATTTTATAATTTAATGTAAACATTAATTTTCTTGAGAATTGCAAATAATAGTCATAAATTGCATTTCCTACATATTATCGAAGAAAATAATTGCATAAAGTTGATCTTTTAGATGTGGTGATTAACATGCAACTTGATTTAGCAGTATCGAATCTTTTCCTGTTGTACTTCTTATATATTTAAAAAATGTTTTCGCAATATTTTTATAATTATTGTTATTGAATATAAAATATTAGGTGCAATCAGTATACACAATTTTGTGATATTATAATTTTGCAAGAAATTGTGTTGTACGTATATATAATGTTATCTTTCTCCTTTTATAAAAATAATGTGATAAGTAATAAAAGAATAAAAGAAAAAGAAACAGAAGGAAAAGACAAACGAGGCGAAAAGGCAACAGAAAAAATTATTATTTATTATCACTGTATTACATATACACACGATACACATACATCGTATTAGTATAGTTTATTTTCAAATTATTTATGGTTTATTTGTGATATAAATTATTACTTTTTAATATATATTTTTACATTTTGCGAAACATTAAACCAAGATAATCAATGAATAATAATTAAAAAGTAGCAAATATTGAAAATATCAAATCATATTGTCATCTTCTATTTAACAAAACTTAGTTATGGTGAGTAAAATCGATTCTCCAAAAATTATTGAAATTATTGAATCAATCAAAAATTATTCGCATCATTTTATTATCATTTAACTCAATATTTAAGCTCCCAAAATGTATAATTAAAAAAGAATAATATGTATGAACACAAAGATAAATGCTGATAGAATTCTACAGATAATTCTACATATGAGTATGCATCTTTTTTTGATAGACTAATGAAAAAAGATATGAAAAGAATATAATATCAGTGAGAAATTATCTCGGAAAAGATGGGAAAACATTAAGTGCGTATATAAGAATTTCATACATATGTTGTAATATTAGAAATTTGCGCCAATTATGTCCAATAATCTCAAATTCAACGAAATACGTTCCCGAGCAAATTAAAAACAAATATTTCAATGCGTTAAAAATCAATAAATAAAAATCAAAATCAATAAAAATGTCAATAAAAATATATAAGCATAAATATATAAATATAAGAGGACCTGACGCTTGGATATCAAATTTATACTTTAACATGCAATAACATTTATGATGAATTTTAACTTTTTTAAAATACTTAGTATACGAATATAAATAATATAAATACGAAGTTAAGTACTTCTTTCCTGATATCATTCGCTTTTTAGACGGTAGATACAATAAATGGAAATGCATGAGGCAATTTAACAAACAAAGAAGAAAGTGTCAACTTGTTCTATTGCGCATTCATTTGACTTTATATATTTAAGTAATATATTGCAATATATTGCATATATTACTATTGCATCTTATGTATATTAAGACATAATTGGATTTAATAAGACATAGTCTTATTGAATCCAAGATTTCTAAATAAATAGAAAATCAAGTTTTTCAAGTCCATGTAGATTTTGATTTACACACCAATCTCTCTGATTATTAATTAGGGAATTCAATGTTAGATTTGATATTTCAAAAATTTCGCAGAATTCAAACGGCTTTTAAATATCTTTAATTGAAACTTGAGGGCTTTACAGTGTAAGTGGCTACAATTGATTTCGCCTTCCGGTTTGGAACTGCATTTCTTAACATTTCGATTTCGATATTTCATAAATATTTCAGTCTACTTTATCGCAGGAGTATCGGGTTTCTCTTGTTAATGAAATATATTTAGATATGTAAGTCAAACGTCAAACGAAAAATAATTAAAAGCGCAGCTCCAATTTGGAGGTTAAATCCAATGGCAGATATTTTAAATTGTATGGATTCATATAAAGCGGTTGAAGAAATATGTTTAAAGTTACATAAAGTAGATATCTGATGAAAGCTGTGAACATTAAGAAAATGCAACAATGTTAAAATAATTACGTTATTGCACTAAGCATAACATGCTAGTAAATATCTTAATTTTAGGCATTGCTTTTTAAAAATAACTTTGTTGTAACGGGTTATAAATTTGCGTTTACTATATTGTATTTTTAAAGCTTTGTTGCTTGCGAAAAAATCATAGACATATCCATGGATATTTGAACAATCGATTATTGGAAATCGGTCATCTGATAGCTTCTGACAATTTTCTTTCATCTGTGTATTCGTATATCGTATATTGTATTGCATATCTATAATATATATATATATTATTTATGAATATAATACATTTTTGTCAAAATTTGAATCTAGAAGAGTGGAAAAAGGAAATTACAATAATTTTAGACTTAATCGGAAGAGAGTAAATATCTTTTTTATTTTACTTTTTAAATCATTTTAGTTTTAGTTAGATAAAAAAAATTAAAACGATATTTAATAGAATTGTCAAAGATAATTTTAGATAGATGATTATCTTTGTGGGACTAAGCCTTTCCATCAGGTGGAAAGATGAGAGCGAATACCAACTAGCAACTATTTAGTACTTGGCAACAAAATTAGCAATTATTTGTAAGTTCTCGAATGCAGTAGATTGAAAATTTTGAATTGCCATCACTCGGCAGGAATTTTAACTTTTCTTCTGATAGCGCAAGAAAGGCTGGCTGAATGTACTGTGATACAATGATGAAATGTTCATTCAGCTTCTCCTTCCAATTACTCAGAAATAAATATATCAAACTTAACAGAAGAAGAAAGTAAAGTAAAATTAGACCTTTATTTTAGCATGGAATCATTTATGCTAAAATAAAGACAGTTTTCATATTCTCATAGGCTAATTACTTTCTGTCTATCTTAATTTATTTTACAGTAAGTAAAACAAAAATATTTTTACAGAAAAAAAACGAGGAGGGGGTAGGGGGGAGAACATATAATTTATCATTTGATCATAATAGCGCATTCTTCGCAGCAGTTATATAATAATTATAATAATTAACATAAGTACATAATATTTATATTATATATTATGTATATATATATATATCAGTATAATATATTAATTAATAAATCGTTTGAGTGTCACTAGCCTTTGATGAGATCCATCGAGGAATGCCAAGCGACCGCGCTTCTCTAATTCAATAAAAATATTTGTTTTAATGGCCAGTAAATTTATAACATCAAAAATAACAGTTTAGTGCAATCTCTGTAAACATTAGTATCAATAAAGATACGCATTGACAAGATCCGAGCGTGCAATCAATTTGACAAATCATACAAACTTATGGTTTGGTACTTTTAGAAACTGAGAGGCGCGATCGCATCGCTTGGCGAATAATTAAGACTGTACAATGTACTTTTACCGAATGCGCAAATAAATTAACTGTGCCGTGACTGAAAATGATCGAGTGTGGTGATGATCGACCTTGGCTGAATAGATTTGATTTGAGGATTAATTGGAGGATTATCTAATGTCCTGATAAATCACTCACTATTCATTAATATCATTCGATAATTAATAAATGTGAAACTATTTTAATTGAAATATTTATCTAAATTAACATCTCTTTCTCGTCAAAATTCTATTCCCTTGCATCTGCAAATGAAGTAAACAGATAGTTTCTCGATCAAAGTATCATTGAGAAACCTCCACGACTCTGATAGTGTATGTATCACATCGGTCTCGAACATTAGTATCGTCGCTTTTGCTCTTAATAAATATTTTTTCCTATTTTAATGATTCTCTCGCTGTTATCTTGTTCTTATGAAAAGTTTTATGTCGATCTAATGTTCTTCAAAGATATCGCTTTATATTTTTCATGATAAATGAACATAATTTTTTAGAACGTATTTTTTAAAATGAGCATACATCATGTTCGACAAATTATTTCGCTCAAAGTATTGTTCAAGTATTGTTTGCCATTGGAGTGAAATATATATAAAATGTAATAAGAGACAGCGCAAACAAACTGATTGCGGTATTTCATGGTATTGTACTTTGAGCAATATTGATTCACAAAGAAAAAGGGTTATCTCTATATTTATTGGCGTGAAGTTAAAATTATCCAATTATACGTGTATTATAATCGGACGATATATACATATATATATTGAGTAATTACAAAGTAGGATATATATGACATTGAATTTAATGACCTCGTGCGCAAGTCATGTGGCGCCATCCTGACGCGTCACGTTGTATTATCAAACGATACTTCTGATAGTAAAATAGATCAATCGGACGAAATCATGAAAAAATAATATTCGTCGAACAACGTAGATATTAAGAAAAAGAAAAGGAAAGAAATATATTACGTATATGTATATTAATATCAATATTTACAAGAATTTTTCTATATGCTCGGACGAAGAAGAGATTGCTTCTATTTGCCCGGATGTTTCAATCTATTATTTAAGAGCATGTATGTATTTCGCAATACGAAACAAAGCATTTAGGCATTTAGCTCACTGCTAAAATGATGTTCGCCATCAGTACCTTACCTTCAGTTGTAACATTGTTAAGCTCACTGTAAAATTTATTATCGAGCAGCGTCTAGTGCCATTAAATGTTCATGCTTGTGCCATAGATGGCACAAGAAAGCGTGTTACCCTTCTTATGCACTGAAAGTTTAATGAAGCAACACAACGTAATGTTCTCAATATTTAAATCATAATACTGCTTATGCAGAATTTGAATGTGGCGATAAATCGTGAATGATTATTATACGTATGCAATTTTGTTTATGTGTTGCGTTATATAGATTTTATGATATTAATAAATATAGTTTATATATAAATATATTTTTTTTCCGGATAAATAGATAAAGGAAGAAAGGTCAGAGGGGAAGGAATATTGTTGCAAATTCAACTCTGATGTAGAAGTGATATTTGCGTATTGATGAAGAATATTTCTTGCGATCGCATATATTTATTATTCACTTTTAAGATTTTTGCGAATATCGCTTCTGTTCTCCGAAAAAAAAGCCATTTTTGCCCGCGACGATGACAACGATGACGATGAATCGGCATTATTGGCACGGGATCAAAAAGCTTGCATTCTGATGTTACACCTGATATTCATTTAATAAGAGTTAATAATTTCCAATTATGACGTCTAGCGAGTCATTTTTCTAACAAGCTACGATTACCACGAATAGCGGAATGACAGAAATCTATGATAGATCTGTAGAATTTAAAAATTAGAGAAATTGAGATTCTCGGATTCCCGAAAAACGTTGGATTTATATAATTCGAATGAGAATGCATGTGCCTGCAATTTTTGCGAATTATCAAATAAGCATTTCTTAGCAATCGAATCGCATTTATTTATTGACGTCGATTAGGTCAGTCAATTATATCAAATTGTATCAAATAAAACAGTTAAAAAATTCAGTTTGTCTAATTATTATTTTATGCGCAGTTTGACAAGATTTTACCGAGAAATAATTGCTTATGCCTTCGAATTAACAATATTTATTGTCGCAAAGTACTAATGTTTCTTTCGTAAATATCAGTCTTTCGACTCACCTTTTTTTGTTTATTTTTTGTTTATTTTTATTACACCAAAAAGCTTCAAATAGTTGAACTTTATTCGATCGCTACAAGATCAAACATTACGGTCGCGTGGCCAAAATTTTCTCTTGTTACGAAAACATGAGTTCTGCTATAAATAGACATTAGAAAATAACATTTTGATCATTGCCAGTCATTGACATCGCAAAAATAGAAATGTATAAACGACGCCAGTAATGAGATGCCGTCACAAGTTTTTGCGAGTGAATCTCGTTGGCTTAATGACTAATCTCCCGAACAAATGCTCTTAAAATTGCCACCTTTTCTTTTCCTTTCCTTTTCTTTTTCCTTCTTCTCCCCACTCCGAGACGTCCAATGTTCTTGGAAAAAACGAGCAAAGAATTTTGCACGATATAGTCACATGGCATTCGAGAAAGGACATCACATGAAAGAGAGACATGAATCAGCAGAATTTCACGAGACTCTTCTATGATCTTTGTGTCTTTGAAACATATCATTTCTATTTTTATAATCCAACCATTTCTCTCTTTCTCTCTCTCTCTCTCTCTCTCTCTTTCTCATACGCATTCTCACTCTCTCAAGCAATGAACACTATGTAGAAAGCAACTACAAACGCTACCTCGAAACCTCTTCCTCCTCGTGATCGCGATCTCGCAATAATAGCTGTTGCCATGCAATGTTTGAATTGCCAATAATGAGGAATTAAATTAAGCATAATTAAATGCACTCATTGCGTATTCTTTAAAATATTTTCTCCAGCTTCAAATGTAGCTCAAATGGGCTAGAAAAAGAACTGTTAAAAAAATGCGTAAGCATTAGATAGCGATCTGAAAAGTGCCTTCCCTTTGATAAATCAGAAAATTCTGTGAAAGCTTTAACTGTCAGTTAATCGTTACTCTGAGATACGCGTCTAATAATAATTTATTATACATATAAGAGAGCACACATCGCAGGAAGAAGAAAGTTATCATGTATTCGAGTAAGCGATAACTCAGAAATCAGAAGTACGCGAGATCGCATATTCTACAATCACTTCTCTCACACTTATCCTCGATAATTTTATGCAATTCATCGTTTGTTTAATATTGTTTAATTGAAAATAAGAAGAAGTAAGCGTTTTAATTGCAAGATAGAAACGATGTAAGATTCATAGTAAAATAGAGTATATAATAGAGTAGTAAGTAAAGTACTTAACGGACTGCTTATTTTTCAATATCAATAATAGATAATAAAGAGCACAATTGATCGATAAAAAGATTACAACAATATAAAGTTAGGTCTAGGGAAAATAATCAGATCGTAATAAAGTTTTCAATGGCGTTCGAATAGAATAAAGTAACAAAGAATCGACATAGCAAGATAAGACGTTAATAAGATGAAGTAGATAATCTCCATTCATGCAATAATCTCCATTCTCTTTATCAAAATTAAATAAGATAAATAAATTTCTCAGCCATCATGGCATGTACTGTCAAACAAATAGCCGAATTGCGAAAGGAGAGGGAGGCATTTTGATATTATTTAATGCGCCATCTGTATTTCACTGTGTCTCATCGAGACACTAATTACGAATAATCGTTCTCCTCGCCGGAAGAACCTCGATGCATGCAAACGATCATGTTTACTTAATCGACAGATGCTTTGGCAATTGAGTTATGACCAATTTACGCAACTGATCGATGATATAAATAGATCCTACGATATTTGTGAACAGTTGTTCCTCTTGTACTTGCTAACGTTCTCATTCGCGCGTCGCTGATAACAGAGATCTAAAGAGATAAAGTATATAGAGATCTGAAAAAGCAGAGTGCTGAAAAAGTAATAATCAAAAATAAAAATAATGATGAAATAAAGTGACAATAGAAGAATTAATAGAAAAATCTCGCTTGTATGGTAAACGCGCACTAACATCTTTGTTGAACATCCATTCGAAATGGGTCGGGAAGTTTCTAGTGAGATCTAAAGAGAACTAAATAATAATCCAACTAGTAATCCATAATAAAAAAAATTATATATATATATATATATAACAGTATATAATATAACAAAAATAATATAAAATAAAATAGTAATAATAATAAAGATAAAATGCAATAAAATATAATCGACAATAAGAAATGGAAAATGGAAAAAAGACAATAAGATAATGTGATATAATAAGATAAAATTACTTAATAACAAAAATTAATAGAAAATTAATGTTCGAAAAAGTTCCTAGTGAAAACAACACTATCCGCGGCATATTTTGAGATATGAAATGATCTCGTGCTTGGGGCAACGAGGCTAAATGTTGGCCAAAATTTTAGGACAGTCGCCTGCTCGAGTTCATTCACACTATACTTAATCTAGATCCGAGATAATGTCGTCATCGTGCAGCGGGTGTAGGTCGCTAAGATCGAGCTGGCCGACTTCCAGAGCCGAAAAGAAAACGGTGACGAGGGAAAGATAGCTTCTAGCTCAAAAATCAGTCGCATTATCAGCAAATCAGCGATCTGTATTTTCCTGTATTTTCCATTCCGAGAGATCTTTTCGTTCAACTCTTCTTGCCCGATTTTATTCAATGTTAACAAAGTGATTAACACGCAATTTAAAGTTGTTTGAACATCGTGCATGGACCACGAGATCATTTCACATTCGTTGCGTTCTTTGTTCGATGATTGAACGCGTGCAAACGAAGAAAATTGAACGAGAACGGTTCTCCTTGGTAAATAATTCTTTAGCGAACAACGAGAGCAGAGCTTAATTCGAATATTAATTGTTATCGATAAAATTGTCGATTATTCATACAATGATACTTTATTATATGAATAATTCGAGATAAGAGGATTTTATTACATTTCGATAACAGAGGAAAGATATCGCGAAGAAGTAGGTACCGTTATATGCGGAGGCTGCTGCAAAACTTATCATCTTTTTGTAATGTATAAATTTGGCGTAATCATAATCATAATAGTCGTCTACAATATCGATAATGGTGCAATCATTGTCGTGTACAAATTGCGCTTAGCAGCCATGTAAAATCACTAACCAGATACTCTCGAACATCCTGAGAAATTAGAGTGCTTATGCAAGTCTTCACGTCATGAGCTCTATCCATCTTTCCATTATCATATCTGTTTCTCGAAAAAATTGTGTGCATACTTTACGTGCATCGTGTGTTCATGTGTATTATAACGATGTTATCTCTTTACAGAAGCTAAATATAGCAGTCTCCTAATCGGCTTCAGTTCGTACGCAATATTGACGCGAGCGTCTCGCTCGCTTTGTTCGACGTGTAGGAATGCAAGTCGAGCATCTAAAAATTCATGTATCTTCATCCGGAAAGGAGAGAATCTCCATTGTTCGTTTAACATGAAGCTATCTGTCTCGAAAAATACTCGAGTATCATGGAGAGAGTTATACGTCTCCGAATGTTTCTAGAGGTTTTAGAGTTATCAGAAAATTGCAATTGCAGTCGCAAATACGAAGCGTTGATATCGCCGCGATGATACGAAAATATTAACGTTTGTCATCGTGATGATTCCTGAGGCTCTTGCATAGCACAGCAGACACAGTAGACGCGAAACTTAATCGAATGTGATAGAAATATTAATGGAACGTGTATGATCAACACGATTCTTACACGCTGCTGCATCATCAACAGCTACCATAGATAAGTTGCGCTTCTCTGTTTCAATAACGTCATTTAATAATTTTATAAATTCCTTTGCGGCTTTACATAATAGGACAACAGAAACTCCAGCGATAAAATAATTACAACAATAACAAAGATTAAATCTGGACACGCGTGCGCCCATCTGATTGAGTGATCGCAGTAATATTTTGAGAATCAACGGTCTCGTGTAAACGTACTTTTGTTTTAAATATGCGATATAACGAATTTTTTTATATCTGATTTTAATTAAAGATTCTGTTAAAGAGAACGAGTCTTTTTATCTGCCGAGAATTGGAGTCGAATTAAATGCGACAATGATTTTATCTACTAGTTGGCGACCGTTTTTTCAAGATATTCGCCTTATCGATAATTCGACAACACACGGCACAAATTCGATTTGCGCGAGCTATCGGGCAACATCGACGATATCTGTGATAATTTAGCTAATACCATATAAGAAAGACACTTGAAACAACAAAGGACCAAGGACAAGTCTTAAAATTCCGATTAACACTATCGTGAAACGATTTAATACTACTAAACTATGTCGAGATTAACAAAGTATTATTAAATAACAGATAAAGAAGTATGGACAAGCATCTCCTTTATTATTACCCACAATTTATTATTTGCAACTTATTATCTCATATACATTTTTCAGAATTATTTTTATTATATTGTATCATATATTCTATTCCTATATTTATTTTTTCCATTAATACTTATTAGAATTAGATGATCACATTCATTAATTATTGCTTTATCATTTATGATTAGAAATTAGTCATTGATGAATTTGCATTCTTGATATAATGAATCAATAGAGTACATGAAACATTATTAAGTTTTAAAAAAATATTTTACAAGAAGCTTTTTAATAAAACAAATTTTCATAACTTAAGATCGAAATAAATTTCCTCTACGTACTGTATCATTAGCAACATTATCATGCTGTCCATCTACACAAAAGCTTTTTATTCTTCAATAATAACGTATAGTATCCTTCAACTTTTCGCGATTTACGCGAATCCTTTAATTTTTAAACGTGCATGATATCTCTCAATGCTTGATGACAGAGATGTTTGTTCATACTTCTTTATCATACTTTTTACTTATCTGTTACTTAATAATACTTAACGATATCCCTTAATAATGAAGCACGATCCGGAATACTAGCTAAATCGAAGCACGTTAAACGGTGCTGCTTCCACCCCAGGTCGTATCACGACGTGCACGACGCAAGGCATTCGAACGGATCAGTCCGAACGTGGTGGTTGACGCGGTTACTCGATAAGCGGTGCGCTCAGCTTTAGTCGCGTGCCGCTAACTCATCGTGAATCAACTCGGTTGTAGCGTGCAGTCGGTGTGTGGGCTTTGCGTTTCGTTCAAGTGCCAATCGAATTTGGGTGACCCATTCGGAACTCTTAGCTCGACCAGCCGAAGATAGATAGCGAGAAATATCATCGTGGTTTCGATCAAATCACCAGTTCGTCGAACGTGCGCAAAACGGACGAAAAGCCGATCGATGGTCTTGCTCGTGAAAGAATACGGGGATAGGCAATAGACAAGAAA
Source organism: Eciton burchellii (assembly GCA_020341155.1). NCBI lineage: Eukaryota > Metazoa > Arthropoda > Insecta > Hymenoptera > Formicidae > Eciton > Eciton burchellii. Next base: position 1,114,599 of record JAHMML010000024.1, read on the forward strand.
TCGGACGTGATCTCATGGCGATCGCCAATCGCTCGCGAAACTTCAGTGCTTCGTATATCGTAAAGCATATCACATGATTCTTCGTCTGAATGATCGATCGTTTTCATGAAGTTCCGCGGATATCACGCCTGAAGAGAATCACTGAGGGAGCAACGAGACTGCTTCTCAAACTTGGGGAAAACATGCGCGTGATCCAGATGCTGATGAATATTTCTACGACGCAATGAAATCTAGGAGGGTCGCTCGTTTTTGCACAGAATTAAGATAATCGGCTCTTAATGAGAAAGCAAAAGAGAACAATTATCAAATCGATAATGTTACGGGATTATCTAGTACGATCCATGACCCGTTCGGAATAATCGTCGATCCTATCCTAAGAGAGCCTCGAAGAAGGATATTGCGCAAACTATAATCGCCGGTTAAAGTACAAGAAAATGAAGTATAATTATCCAAGGAACTATCGCAAAGAGAAATCCTTGATATCTTGATATTGATTTCTAAAGCTTATGTGTACGTGCGCACATGTGTATAGAATCTAGACGAAGAGGATTGTTAATAATAAGAAGATATTGTTCTTTTCTGAACGTGAATCAAGATAGGATTCCGCATCGGCGTGCGAATCATCGGTGTCAGTCAACGAAAAGGAATCACAATCAGTCAAGTACTTTATCTGCGATTTGAGTTATCAAGAACGGAATAATAATCTAAAATATGTTGCAATAAATCTTCTGGCATAAAAACCAACCAAATACAACGAGTAGTGGATTCTCCGAAATAAACGCGCGTGGATTTCGACGAAAGGAAATTTTATTGAGAGCAAAAATTGACTGTGACTAGAAAAAAGCGATATCGATGTAGATGTATCGTACCGGCTGAAGCAACTGATGAGATGACGGGGCGATCCAAGTGTGCTCGCAACATAAATCCTGATCGATCAGAGATATAATTCCCCAAATCATGGCGCCAGCGAACAATCTCGATTGTGCGGCCGAACCCTGTCGACAGTGGCGATATCCGAAACTTTGTCCAACGACAGACAGCCAGAAAAACGAACGTCCTAAAAGCGCCGTAGAATTGAGTGGCAAAGAGATCGATAGCACTTACAAAAAATTTTGTAAATTCCTGCGGCGATTAAATACCAAGAAACGTAAGTCCAATAATCAACGACGGAATCTCAATCAACGGCGATCCTGTGTACCAGATCAAACCTATTCTATTCTGTTTCAGCTTAAAATAAAGACGTGATCTGTTATTTATTTATTTTTTTATTAAATTTACTTTTTTCACTCATTTCGTACTTGTTCATATAATTTACAATTCGATGTTCCCTTTCGTGCGTTTAAGAAAAAATAACGTGAATATAACGTGAAATCGATCCTTTCATCTGACTCGAAGCAAGAATGCATTTACAATTTTTAAACTTATCTGCGAACGATGCTGACTCCGAGGAATAGGAACCGCGAATCGCGATAATCGCGAAAGATTGGCGTAACAATAAGATGTTCCGTTAAATAGCAAAAGATAAATTAAGATCCAAAAAATGCTTTAAAGCTAGCATAGAATCCGAATAATTAATTGGTCAATTAATTATTTAATTTTAATTATTTAATTAGTTGATTAATTGATCGCTCAAATACCTCGGTCATATAACAATCAAGAAGTGTAAATGCTTAAAATCGCGCACATAATTTCGGTATAATATAATATATATATAATTTCATATATAATCTCGTATTATAATCTGCTTCGACGTCGATTTCGGGACACGTACGCTCGCAATGCATCCTGTATACGGTTCTCTTGCGTCACCGAAGAAAGCATGTATCATCCTTATTTTATTTCTTCCGTAACAGAAGAGGACGTTTGTCACTCGTCGTCGCGCCTAGCGGATGACGGAACGTCAGTCAATTTTTCCGGAACGATTATGATGATGATCCTCGTTCGAACGATCGTTATCTCTACCGTGACATATTTAATAACGTCGTAAAATATACCTGCCTTTGTGCCGTTACAGAGCGCGTGATCCTCTGACATTTACACCTTCTCCCGGTGGCTGTGTTTACTCTTGCTCGCGCCTACCGCGCGCAGGTATGGTTTTTTTATCCATTCGAGAGAGAGAGAGAGAGAGAGAGAGAGAGAGAGAGAGAGAGAGAGAGAGAGAGAGAGAGAGAGAGAGAGAGAGAGAGAGAGAGAGAGAACGGTAGATTAGAAAAGGCTGACGACGTAAGAGCGAAGCATGTGAAGGAAAAATCAATGGGTATCCGTTATCCTCGGCATTGCTTCCTACGAGAACGCGACGAGGGAGGCTCTCTCCGCTGTGATAAACGTAAGCTAAATACTGTAAAACCCAAGCGAACGTCTGATATCGACATCGCTGATCGATCGTTGATATCGGGGACCTATTGTCTTATCTATAATTCCTTATGGAATTTACGACAAATTTATATGCATACTCTGTATGAATGCCGAGAGAAAATCTTTATGTTTAGAAAGAAAAGGAATATGAGTTCGTTGGTAATGCGTAAAAAATTCTATGTGTACGTAGTAAAGTGAACGTTGTACGTCTGCGATCGGTGAACGGACGTGACTGCCTACGATTAGGTAATAATGAATTTAATCAGATTGAAAATAAAGCGTAAATGGATGCAATATGCTTTAAGTGCAGTGCGATTTGTATATAATAAAACAATTATGCTCTTACTCAAAAGAGCGAACAAAAAGATCGTACTTTAGACTCTTCCCAGTTTTCTACTCTCCTCTCTTAATCGCCGCGACTCATTTCGTTGAATTAAGTACGATTGCCTTCGTCATTGACAAAGACGCTGTTGATATAGCGTCCACTGTGAAAGATGTCTTCTTAGGCCGTGCGAAGTACCATCGTAGGATCCGATGACGCTCTAAAGCTTGATAAACAAGGACCGTGGTCCATGGAGGAAAGGTCAGAGTTTTCTTCGATGCGCGTGTAATACGGTAAAGGGTATCCAGCTTGCGATGCATCACTTGGTTGCGCTTTTTGTTGCTGTCGCTGGATTTAGCTGGTTAACCGATTGATTTTCTAGTCCTGTGTGTTGTATCAAAAATCTAGCGTACCATATGAATACCATCGATCGCTCGTTAATATTGGGGATTGCAATTTGACGCAATATGAAATTCACAACAATCATATGTGTCGTCGTGTAAGGAATATTTACATAATGGGAAAGAACAGGATTAAGATACGTTTGACAAGGGTGTGTGTGTGTGTGTGTGTGTGTGTGTGTGTGTGTGTGTGTGTGTGTGTGTGTGTGTGTGTGTGTGTGTGTGTAATTCCATTTCTCGAGTAGATATCGTGGGTCATCGCGAAAGATGTGTCAGGTTCGATGTTGGTATCCAATCCATATTTATTTCGCGAAGTGCGGTACGAGTGATACGCGATCCTCGATCTATTACGTATAATCGATAGCGCAAACGTCAGGAAAAAACATGTCAGAAGGCAAGGCACTGTCCACGTGGAGACTGGTTGTCCGTTGTATTCGTGGATCAGAATCCTCTTATTCGCTCGCGAGTGAGAAAACAGGTGATTCATTGTCCAACAGCGATTCGAGTCTAAATCAGTAAATCAAGTCGTCAGCAAGTTTGGCAATTTTTTTAAATATTTCTATATGTCTAATTAATATGCGTTGTGTTTTTATATTACAAAGATGACAAAACGATGCAATGCAAATTGTTTAGCTACAACTAGACAATTGTCTAGTTACATAGTTACATATACATATATATATATATATATATTTTTTTTTTATCTCAACGTAAAATAAAATAACGAAGAAGGAAACTGTTATTACATTTTGCGGATTTTTATTATTTAATTATCCGCATAATGATAAAAATCAACAGAAAGTGTAGGAAAATAGAATTTTTTTTTAATTATTTAATTATTTAAAGTGAAAAATCTGTTCCATATCCGTAATAATTTCACTTGAATTATTCCGTAAACGCCTTTCCTGAAAAACTGCGCAGCGATTTATTCCGTGGGTTGCGTAGCTCGAAACTGTTAGAAGTAACAAAAACAAATCAAGGATTCAGCTATTTCTGATCACTGTATGGATACCACTATATGGATTCGTATCATATCTAATTAGATATAATCTAGTTAGACATGAAAATAACAATGATGATTCCAGCGAAGCGCGAGACACTCTAATTTACACGACAAGGGTCCCAAATTTTTTTAATTGCCTCTAGAAATCTGTGATGGATCTTGCAATACAGAGTGAAAGAGGGGGGGAGGTATGCAATGTATGTTTTGTAAATTGCCCTTTGCATTTGTCGCAATTTATCGTAACGGCTTAATTCGCTTTCAAGCGTATACGATTCTAACATATGAATATAATTTATTTGTTCTCATTTAATTTACGTCTCTGCGAAAGCAAGAATTGCCTGTAGTTCCTCTCTTTCCTTTTTTCTTTTCTTTTCTATTTTCTTTTCTCTTTTTTTTTCCTAAAGGATATCTTTCGGCACTTCCTGCTCTCTTAGAAAACAGTTTTGTTTCCATTTCTTTCCCCGCACTGTAGCATTGTGGTCTTTTTTCGATTTGTTTCTATGGGTGGTGCGATGTACCCTGCAGGCAAGGATGGCAGCAAGGTGACAACTGTGGTAGCAACCCCTGGTGCTGGTCCGGATCGCCCTCAAGAGGTCGCTTATACCGACACTAAGGTCATCGGAAATGGTAGTTTTGGAGTAGTATATCAAGCGAAACTATGTGACTCGGGTGAGATGGTTGCCATCAAAAAAGTTCTCCAAGATAAGCGATTTAAGGTAACAATTCGTACTTGGAAATTATCTCTTTATTACAGAGATTATATTAGTCTTGTATATTATTTTATATATAAATTATATGCATAATTATATATTTATTTTCTCTTCCTCGATATATCCTTAATCTCGTTCGTTTTTCTACTTTATTATACATTTTATTCTACTTTACGTTCCACTGCACTTTATTTTCTTTGCCTCCTTTTATACGTTATGTTAATTATATCGTGTTATATTGTGTGAAATATTTTTGGATTAATCGTAATTGTAATAAAGTTTTGCATCTCTTTTCCAGAACAGGGAACTACAAATCATGCGACGTCTCGAACACTGCAACATCGTGAAACTTAAATATTTCTTTTATTCTAGTGGTGATAAGGTAACTATCTTATCTCCATATTCCCTTGAATTTTTAATGTGAAGACAAACTCCGTATCTATGATAGAAGAAAAAGTACGTCCGTTATTTTCTCGATTATCAATGTAAGGCGGTATAGCTCTGTTAATCCGTTGTTAATTATATATCTCGCCATCATTGATATTTTGCGTAATGAAGCGTGCTTATAAACAGAATAGAAAAGAAATGTTCGTTTAATGCATGCCATGTTGTTATGTTATTTTGTAGAACATCTTAACCGCGACTAATCCGGTTTTTCATGTGGACGTAAGTTGGAATGTAATAATTTATGCGGAAGATTTCTTTTTGGTGAAAATTAGGCAAATTCTTGCTTCCACATACGAACGCGCCATATACATTATCATAAATTCCGCATTGTCATCAATTTCCTCTATGCGTGGAGAACGTTATCTCTAAAAGATGTTACTTTCGATTATTTATTCGAAGGGTTTTCATTAAGAGTATGCTGCAACTAGATCATGCTGCTTGTTTAGTTAGTTTTGTTAGTATATAACTTTTTTAAGAGCGTGCGTTATTAATTAAATAATAATAACAACAGGAAGCTATCGATGTGTATATCTCGCGGTATGCATATATTTATGCATATAACTCAAACGACAGGTTATATTTTACATCACAATTCGCAATCTTAAATCTAATTCGATTTTCTAATTAACTCGATTTCAATAGGATTGATATCTCATTTCGATGACAATTTTACATAGTGTTATCTAATTTGGAAAGACCATTTTATGAACGAATACAGATTGTACGATTTTATATAACAGTAATATAATACAGTTTCAAATTGTAATTTAATCAATTTCATACGACACTTTAGTGTGTCTCACTTTAATAAAATTTAGTGCTTGATTGATGCATAAAGAATTGTGTGTACAAAAGATACACAAAATCGGAAATAAAATTGATAATCATAAGATTTATCTCAAATTAGCTGAAGAATTCACGATTACATTCACATCTTTATATACATCTCAGGTTGCGAATTATGAGATATCGTGTATACTTACGTTTCTAATGATAGCATACCAAATACACTGTTAATGTTTGGTTTTAAAGTAGTATGCCTCTGAGACGACATGTATCTCTAGACATCCCTCGGCGAGTACTATGAAATTATCTTTTATTTTTCTTTCTCCGTCTTTTTTCTTTTTTTAGAAGGACGAGGTTTATCTCAATTTAGTTCTGGAATACATACCCGAAACTGTGTACAAAGTTGCTCGACACTATAGCAAAAGCAAGCAAACGATACCAATCAGTTTCATCAAGGTAAACAATTTTTAATACTTTCGTAAAAATTTGCTCGTATTTCTATTCCTGTACCTATATTTAATCAAAATATATTTGATTTTTGTGTAATAGAAATATTTGTAAATTTTATTTCGTGTGCGCGTGCATATGTGTGTATTATACATTGTGTGTATTATACGTGTATATTATCTATGAAAATTGGATAATATATTGTATAATATTACATCATGATAAAAACTGATAAATAAGATCAATATCATCGATATCTATCAAAGATAGAAATTCGTAGGATGTTAAATTTAATCTAACAATATTAATTTTGCATTTATAAACGGAATACAAGAATTTAAAATAGAAAGTAAAGCAAATTGGTTTTTTAATATCCAATAATATATCAACATGATAAAGTATTTGCGAATCGACCTTTATATAATATCTTTTCTTCCCATATTACAATGTCCGAAAATTACGCGTTTATTGGCATTGACTTCATTCGTCGATATCAATTCAATAAATTATCTGAAGAGAATCAACAAAAACTTAACAAAAAAATTAAGCTTAAGCTAAATCAAGCTAAAGATAAATGTTAATTGATCATGTGCGCATGTGTCTGCATAAATATAGAAATGAACTAATCGTTTTTTTTTTGTTTTTTTTTTKTTTTTTTTTTTTTTTTACAGTTATATATGTATCAACTATTCCGTTCCCTAGCGTATATCCACTCGCTAGGCATCTGTCACAGAGACATCAAGCCACAAAATTTGCTTCTGGATCCGGATACTGGCATTCTCAAGCTATGTGACTTCGGTTCGGCTAAGCATCTGGTTAAGGGCGAGCCGAATGTGTCATACATCTGTAGTCGTTACTATCGGGCGCCTGAACTTATCTTTGGTGCTATTGACTATACCACAAAGATTGGTATGCTCGAAATTAAGATATAGTTTTTATTAATATTGCACCATGAATGAATTTATATCCAATCGCGCTATCGCTATTACAAATACCTATATGCTTAATAATTATTTAACTTTCAGCTAAAGAACAAAAGAATAAATTAATTTAAGTTCTTCACTATTATATAATGTAAAAAATACAATTTTATTCTATTGCTACATTCCGTTTTATTATATCTAGATTTTATTATAGTCCATGTAATACACGATATTTCTTGGCAGATGTATGGAGCGCAGGTTGCGTACTAGCAGAATTGTTGCTTGGTCAACCAATATTTCCTGGAGACAGTGGCGTCGATCAGCTTGTAGAGATTATCAAGGTTCTTGGTACGCCTACGCGCGATCAAATACGTGAAATGAACCCCAACTATACCGAATTTAAATTTCCACAAATCAAATCGCATCCCTGGCAGAAGGTAGAATTTATTGTATTATTTATGAATAGTTTTACGATTTCATTATCATGATATATAATATTTGAATCTTTCATATGTCTCTCCGTCTTGTCCTGGTTTCGTCTTACTTCGCAAGAAATATATTATTGAATTTGTGATTAAGAACTCATTAATAACTGAATCCATTCCTTCTTAAACGGATATTTTTAAAAATTGAAAGTTTTTTTTCTTTTCGAAATTAAAAAAATTATATTTCTGATTTTTGAACGAATTTCTCGATCATTTCTGTAAAATTCAAATTGTTTAAATAATAAACAACAATAAAAAAATAAAACGTTTCAATTTTTAATAAAAGAAAGAAAAGTGTATAAAATACAAATCGAGTTCAATAGAGAACTCGATGTAATACGCAAAGTCATTTAATACACTTGTAGCAAGGAATCATTGTTTAATTTCAAGCTTGATCGAAGACTGAGATCTCGATCAGCATCCTATGTCAATACATGTACTCGTGATTTACAGTATATGCTTCAACGAATGAGTGAAACACCTATGTGTTCCACGGAGCACCAGAAAATTAGAGTAAGTGCTTCGACTTGCGACAAGTGTTGTTCTCAATATGGCTGACGCAAACATTTCTCTATCTTCATCCGTTGTATTGCACTAACATTTAAAGTAACACTTATTTCAATATTCAGGTACTCTATTAAACGCGCCGGTTTTTTTTTTTTTTTTTTTCTAATATGTCGAATCATCAATTCATCTTCAAGACGAAACAATGAAAGAATGGAGAAAAAATCCTTCTATTTTTCCTCTTTTACTCTCTCTCCTCCTCCCTCCATCTTTCCATTATCTTTCTTTTTACCTTCTCTTTTTATTTCTGTTCATGATAAATTATTTTATATACATATATATATATATATATATATATATATATATATATATATTTCATTACTGTCTGATTCATCAGCTGTTAATGTTACTAACTTTTTACAAAGGATTTTTTATTTCTTCTCGCATTTGTTATGGCATTGAAAATTATTAAGAGTATCATTCATTCTAATGTTCTGGTGATACTCAAGATTTGCGTTTGCCAAATTTAAAGGAGTGAATAACAAATAGCCTTTTATATCGCATTTATCACACAAAGAGAGTAATGCTTGGAGATTCTGTGTTCATTTTAAATATATACATACAATTACATTTATATCAATTTTCTTTTTCAAATACCTGTGATGAAATATAAATAGATTAAATAGATTGTCGTATAAACATAATATGGTATTTGTCTATAATATGGACAAATTATAAAAATAAAACTCATAAATATAATTTCGTCAATCTCAATATCAAATTCTGCAATTTAAATGCAAAAGATATATAAGTCTCAAATTTTGCATATAAATAATAAAATTGTTTCAAATCATTCAAGTTAATAAATATAATTTTATAGACTCCACTAAAAGTTGAGAGTTCATGTCTACTGAGAATTAAAATCGATATTACTATTCTTATTATTGACCATCTTACGATGTTCGAATAATGTAATGATTTTCAAATCTACTTGATCCGCATCCTGTTTTTATTTTTCGTGAAGCTATACGTTATAATATTTATATAAAAATGTTACATAAGAAATATTTATTTCAACGTATACTGGTTCGCATCATGATGATCGAAGGACAAGTTTAAATTTCTAACAGTTTTAAATAAACTTGTTAATTGATTCGATACTTGCAGGTGTTTAGGGCACGTACGCCGCCAGAAGCGATGGATTTAGTAGCGCGATTATTGGAATATACACCGTCGTTACGCATGACGCCATTGCAGGCTTGTGCACACTCGTTCTTCAATGAGCTTCGCGAACAGGGCACACGGCTGCCAAGTGGCCGTGAGCTGCCACTACTCTTCAACTTCACCGAGCATGAGCTACGCATTCAACCGGTCCTCAACAACATGCTGATACCCAAGTACATGCAATCGGCCACCGTCACCACTGGTACGGAAGGGAATCCCGGCGGAGGCGGAGGTGGCGGTCAGTCAGACGCCACGGGCGCTGCCGCCAGCGCTAGCGGTAACTCTAGTGATAATAGCGTCACTCATCCCAATACTACCACCAACATTACCAACACACAGAATACCGATCCTAGCCAGTAAAACATGGCTTGAGTCGCTTTATTTGTTTTCTTTTTTGCATCATAAAGAATTAAGATAGTTTCTGGTGTCGTTATTGGTGGCAGGAGCAACTAAGCTTCCCGGAGGATGTCCACGTTGTAAATGCGACATCGCATATATTGTGGAATATGTAGACGTAAGGTTTTCACCCTTTTAGCAAGAAGTAACGATACGTGCAACAGTACGACTCGATGAGATTAAAAATCTAGAGTCTCACCGCAGCCATATATATATCATCTCCGTGATTCTCGAAGAAAATGTACATATATACGTCAGGTATATTATGATCTTCAGAAAACGTACACGTTAAGATGATGTTTCTCATGTTAATGTAATATGCTTGATAGAATAGATTGACGAAAGAACAACAAAGTTGTTATTTTCTATTTGTGAATTAATTAATAGATAGCTATAAAACATGATTACTCTCTTTTTCAGAGAATTCACTTTTTATTATAAATATATATCAGAAGAAGTAGAAATTAAATTATTTAGTTATTTAGACTATTGCAAGAAATTTTTGGTATATTTTGTTAATCTCTTCTATCAAAAGCAAGAGTTACAAAAAGCTCATTTGTTTATTTGTCATTGCGAAAGAAATGTGTAACTTTTTCCTTCGATATTACAATCGAATATGGCTGCTAGAAATATATTCTATTGTAGAGTCGAATTTAATGTACATATATGTAGGAACTGTTCCCTTTAATTTTAGATAACCACTAAACATGTTTATTATAACTGGATTCAAACTAAAAGAATATGTAATCTCTAATGTGTCTAGTAACGTCGTTTGCGTCATTATTATTTTATATTTTAAGACATTGTGAAACCAGACGAAAGTATCTATTTAAAGAGAATACGGATGAAAATTGAGAGCTATTAAGAAAGGGTCTAGAATTTTTGTAGATCAAACAGATACATCTTAATAGCACATATTTAATTATATCCATCTTGTGTGTAAGAACTGATTTCTTCTTAATACCCAAATGCAACTCTAGTTGAAAAACAACTAGGCGAGATGTGCATAATCGTATTGCATTATGTCCAGATATTTCAAAATAGGCATCTCCAATTTCTGTAAAATTAGTTTGGAGAGAAATTGGGAATTATTGGAGAAGAACTATTTACGTAACGAAACAACCAATAAACTGTTAAGTTGACTCTAATATATATAACGCTAGCTAAACATCTGATTTTTTCTTAACAATTACTAAACCCAACTTTCTAATTGAAGTCGAATTAAATAAAATTAAGGAAAAGGATTAGTATTGTTGATGATTAAAGATGATCCATTTTATTATTAATTGTGTTAATTCAACGTATATATAAAAACTGGTTCTTCTTTAATAAATTTCCAATAGTTATTAAAATTAAAAGAATAATTTAACACATTGCCTGCCGCATGGTATACATCTTGATATTGAACTTTCCTTTTAGAGTGCTTGCTATTTTCTCTATTAAATGTAATAATACATAAAATATTTCATAATTTGTTATAATAAAAATTTCTATATCAATTTGAATGTTACATTTTTTTCTTAATAATATGAATTTTTGTAGATATTCAGATATTATGCGGTGTTATGACATGTATATTATTTTAAATACACATGTTATGACGTATGTTATGACATTTATTTATAAATAAAAACTTAATATATTCATTTCAATAACGTGCGTGCGATCCCAGCATGAAAAAAATGTTACCGAAAATCGACTCGGCAGGAAATGTGTCAAGAATGTACAATATTCAATAACGTTTGATCAAGAACCCAAGTAAAAGAAAGGTCGAAACTAAAATAACTTTTTACTTAACAGCTCATTTTATTTGGAATATTTATAATTTCCTTATAAATTTTTTTGTAATGATTTTGTTTTGATAAAAGTGACTCTATTGTCCTAAATTCTTTTTTTACTTGGGGGAAATTAAATTCGCGAGTATTAAACTCGTTTTGAATTCTTAAAACATGCTGGAAATATTAAAACATGTTGCAAAATTAATTTATGAAAAAGAAACACTAAAAATTAATAGTAAATTATTTTAAAATCTCTGTTTGCAAAAACAAGCTTCATTTAATTAGACTTAAAAATATGGACATCAATTAAAGGCGAATGCAATATATTTTGTTCTCGTATTCAAGAAAAAGTAACGAAGTAACAAGTAATAATGATATTAATGCGTCCCTAAAATTAAAGATTTGTCTTTTGTCTTTGTCTTTTGATTTAAATAACTTTGTAGATTAATCGTGCGCGCACGCACATACACACACAAACACACTCATACATACACAGACACACGCAAAAAATGTATCTTCAGCGTTTTAATTGCGAAGAGAACTTTATTTAAGAAGATTCTTTATTTTGTTTCCAAACTTAAACGGATTTCTTCCGTTGATAATTCCGCTGAATGCAGAGAAACAATTTTAGATATTGAAATACGTTTTCTCGTAACTCTTAAACAAAGTTTCCTGTTGGGACATGATGAATAGCGAAAAGTATCCTTGTTCGTATATATTGATCATGTCTCTTCGAGCTATTATCGCTACTAGTGTCACCGTTATCGCTATGTTATCACATGTTATGGTTTCTTTATATTCGGGTTGTCAAAAGTATTTTTTATCATAGATGACGAACTTCTTGATCGACCTAGCGGAGCGATTTATAATATTTTTAGGTCGAAGACACATTGTACATGATGTTAATGAAATTCCTTCGGTTATGAAGGTCTTTTTGCACGTTATATGAGTCCTGGGAGTCAATTACGTGAATAATATATCGAACATTTGAGTTATTTTTTCAAAAAAATATTGTGATGAATGAAACTAATAAAAAATTCCTATCCATCTTTATATCGTATTTTCTTTTTTAATGGAAAATTATAGAAAACATGCATCTATGCATACAAAATGCATATTTATGCATAGAAAAACGAAATAAATTTATTTTCCAAAACTGGATTTAAGAATTTATAGTTTACATATAGTTTAAAAAATGTAAAATAATAAAATAAAAATGGATGATGAAATTCAATAATCTTTGTGTATCAATATAAAAGATTTCCATGATTACGATCTTACACTAACAATTATAATTATAAATGAAGTATAAAATTTAAATGCATGAAAATAAGTCGATCTCACGCAACTGGATCCTAGGACATCTTCACTTATCTTATTCTACAAACATATCATTGCGTTAAAGAAAAAAATAAAAATTGACAATAGAGTTCAATTAATTTGTTTCTTCTCTGAAAAAGTAATCAGAGATGAAAAGAAGATGATATCATATCTGAAGAAAGAGCGGGAAAGAATGTGAAGGAGTAAAGGAATGTGACGTATTTCATTTAGCATTTTGATAAATATCAAAAATATTAAAATTAAATTTCTTAGCCATTAACTATTCTTTCTTTCTTTTCGTTAGTTCTTTATCTTTTAGTTAATGATATACCTCACGTTTAGTTCTAATTAAAATCATTACTTTTCGTCTATTTTAAAAGATTGCCTGCACGTTCTTCGGAATGTATTTTCCGATTTTAAAAGAAAAAAAAGCACATTTCATACAAAGAAGGAAAAACTAAAATTTTCGATTATATTAATGATAATAAAATTAACTATTACTGATAATAAGATTTCTAACTTGTATAAATTGAATTTACACCGCTCAAGATAATCAGGATCAAATAATCCGAAAATCAAATACTAGTATAAAATAATTTAAAAAAGCTAATTAATATCCTATTTAGATAAATATGCTTAAATGCTTGAATCAATAAAATATAATTTAAATAAACATTAAAATTTCCGAAGTCTCAAATAAACTGGATTATTAATTAGACTTAAGATGATAAATTTTATTAGATATAATGAACATTTTAAAGTGAAGTGATTATTCTATAATAGTTCTTGAGCGATGTATTTATAAAATTCCCATTAAAAAGATCTTGTCTTATAAATGAAAAATATTGGCCATTAATTGTTTAATTATATAGCTAATTTGATGCGAAGGCTTAAAATATTTTTGCATTCATTCATGACAAAGAATGTTATTAAAAAAATTCAAAATTGCTGAAATTTAAGTTTATCAAAATTAAAATCGCTATTTCTAAATCTCTAAATCTATTTGTTTTGATTGCATTATGCCTTTCTTTGAAGTCTAATTATATTTTTATCCTAATACGGTAAAATATACAAGAAACTGCAACTAATTCTTTTATTTTTTCAATCGTTTAGGCGATTATCGAGAAAAAATCTACAAATGCAAAAGAAACTAGCCAAGCATCTAGCTGTGAAATAGATACATAATAAATCTTAATATCAAATACCGAATTGAAGCACAGCTAGGAAATAGATTGTTGATTATTTATCATGAAAACTATTATTATTATTATTAATAAACAAATTTATCGATTTTCGGTTTCGATTAATTCCTCTCATCTTATTTCAATCCGCGCGGCATATATTTCCCATCGAAAGTTTGTATTTGCGTGCATGGTGTTTCAATGGTTCCAAATTTAATAATTATATATTCACAAAATATAATAACAAAATATTATATATTAAATGGTCACAGAATTTGTGAATTCTGAATTGGCAGAATTGGCAGTGCGAGAAAAGAATATAAAATATCGAAAATCTGTACAGGGTATACGAAATCTAACACATCATCTATAAATAGCATGTTCTGAGAAGAAAATTCTGATATCGAAATGTCAAAATTATATTAAATAATAAATAGAAACTATAGTAAAATTGGCAAGTTGCATCTAGAAATCGTGCACTCAGATAGGGCATATCACGGGCATCGATGAATGTATCTTCGCAGATGAATAATAGTTTTCATATGGTAAAGATGTTAAAATCGAATAAATTTTAGAATATACTAGAAATAGTTTTATATATTATGTCCGAATGCGCAAACTTTAAATGATATAATTTTTTTAATTCTAAATTTTATTTAATATCTAAGCTACCTTAAAAACTATTCTAATTTTGACATTTCGGTACAATTTTTGTCTTCAGCTTCTAGAACAGACAAACCCTATTCACAACACGTTACGTTGATATTAAATCAAAATTAATTTGTTTTGATTTTTAGTTCAAAGTCTTTATAATAAAAAGAAAAGGAATGAACTTTTTAATCGATTTAAAAATATATGTATAATAAATATTAAACTGCATATGTGTGAGAATATACATGTATCTTTACATATATATATAATTTTGCTTTTTTAATTACTTGTAAGAAAAATAACTAAAAATTCACTTAAAAATAACATCAATAAATCTTGCAATAGCACTCCATTCATGAAATTTCGTCTTTTGTTCTAATGTTATCAATTTGAAATGTAACAATTAAGACGTAACCACTGTGTAAAGAGACAAAAAATATATATAAGCTAATTTAATATGTAATTATGTATGAATGTATGTATGTATACATATGTATACACGTAGACATGTATACATGTATTAAATTAATGCAACAAAATTTTTAATTATGAAAGTTTTCAAAAATAAAAGAAAAAAGTGCATTAAAAAATCAACATAGTAATTATTTTAATTAAAATTTTGTTTAATAATATAAAATAACAAACGACAAATTAGCAAATATATATAATAATTTTTATCGATAAAACTTGTTTCACGAATTTGAATATTATGTTATTATTAATTGAATATGAATATTAAATATATTTCACGAATATATAATTTATAAAGTCATATTTCAATTTCAATTTTTCAATCGATATATGCACACCAAATATTATTTGTATTAATTTAATACACTATAATGAACATTTTTCGAATACATCCAGTCAAACAAATCTGCGAAAATAGAGTTTGCGAACTACTGTCTGTTAGACTACTGCAGATTTTATTGGCGGAATACCAATAGAACTCTGGCAAAGTAACAGAATAGATTAGTACATTGGTAAAAATAGAGCAAAGGATTTGCCGTTTAAATGGAATGTACAGCAGATCCTGTTCGCTTTCTGCTGTCGATCAAATCATATTAATAAATATTATTTTCACGCGGATATAAATGATATCAAATTCATCGCGTTATTCCAATCGAATTTACAGTAAATCTGCCAGCATACTGCCGGCATTTGTTTACCGAATATATTGATAAGTGCAAAAGAAAAAATTGTTATAAATAAATCAGTTGCAGGCATAGATTTATTTTTTATTTTATTGGTTGTCATGATTATAAAAAGATGGGTCATTAAAATGATCCAACTATATTTCATATTGCTCTTGAATTGATTGAATTATAAATCATTTATTTCCGTAACATTTAGTTATCATGATTGAATCATTTCTTATTTTCTTAATTCTATAATTTTCTATAATTTTTTATAATTTTAATTTTATTTGCTGTAACAATTAATTAAAATATAATTGAATTAATACTAATATTTAATATTGATCATAAAGAATTAAAAATTGAAAAATATCTTATTTGGAATTTATTTGCAGAAATCTGTCAAATCACATTTCGTGTTGAGCTACATTTAATGATGCAAAAGGAGAAAAAATACAAAAATTACGAAATCTCCCAATCTTCATTTTAAATTTCTTATTTTACTTTAATTTCATGCAAATGATATTTTTATTCATTATAATTATAAAAAGAAAAACTTACCGCATTATACATTTCTACATAAATGCTTCATGCAAAGAAACGTTTGATACGAAGTAATGAATGATACATCAAACATGATCATAATTTTTTTATCTTAATCTCAGCGTTTCTCTAAAAAAATCTATGTATCTTAATCATTGGACATTCTCTCAGGAAATGTGCGAAAAATATTAAGACAATGAAAACATTTTGGAAAAGTCTGTTGAACAATTCTAAAACTTTGCGATTGTAACAATAATTTTATTATTATTATATTTATTTCAATATGATTGCTTATAATATAAGAAAAAATATGATTACAACAAAACAAATAAGATTATAATGCAAGAAAATTGAATGTCTTTATTTGTCTTTATAATTAAAGCTGAATGTCTTTATAATTAAAGCATTGAATGTCTTTATAATTAAAGCTCTTATTGATAATATATCCAGAATATTTCTGATATTACGATTTCCAAACATATATGATAGTGATTACGCGTGCTGCGCTAGTTAGTTAGCTACTTCATCCTGTATAATGTTACATATTTTTATTTGTATATATCTCATTTTGTTTAAAAATTAATTCTTTATATTTTTTTCGTTAATAAAGAAATGAAAAATCTTCAAACCCAAAGTTTGAAAAGTAATCTCTTCAATTCAGTTCAAGTATATGTACGCATACATGTACAATAAATATACAAATACAATACATGGATGAAAGATGTTCTAAACCACATTTCACAGTTTTTAATAGGATATTTCCAAAATTATTTAGGAACAAAAATTTTCATACGAAAACGTCAAAATTTTTAATAATATTTCTTTGGGGAAGAAAGATTTAGTTATCTTTAAAGTTTGCACATGAACAAATATGACAAATTGCACAATAATGAAAATATCCTTAGACATCCCAAAATGGATTAAATAATTTCAATGTTTTTATTGTCTAAAAAATTCTTTCATCTGATTGTATCTTCGTACCTATGCATATGCATTCGCACACACACACACACACACACACACGAGAAATTCTTATTTTGATAGAAATATAAGAGATTTCTATACTGGAAAATTATTCTTGTTTGTAATAATTTAAGAAAAACATTGCATGTCTTTATTCTTGCAAAAAAATATTT
Organism: Eciton burchellii; assembly: GCA_020341155.1. Lineage (NCBI taxonomy): Eukaryota > Metazoa > Arthropoda > Insecta > Hymenoptera > Formicidae > Eciton > Eciton burchellii. The sequence goes on from JAHMML010000024.1 coordinate 1,132,347, forward strand.
CGTAATTTCTTTCATTTATGTTATAAATGAAACATAGTAGAGAAAAAGATACACACACACACACACACACACACACATATATATATATATATATAACAAAATTAATGAAACACGTCTTCTATTTTACATTACTCAATATTGTATTTTAGATGAGGACAAAGACGCAAAGGAGGCAAAGGAACAAGAAGGTCTTGCAGAGCAGCAGGTGGTGGATGGTGAATAAAAGAAGGTATGCTGGATGACACGGATATCGCATCGTGCAATGATCGAGATGGACACGATGGCGATCTTCTTCGATGATATAATGAGCAAGGAATAAGAAACGATAACATCCCGGTTGCGCAGTGAGTCCTTAATGTTTAAAATTTATGAATGTACGATACTAGGGAGAAATTGTTTAATATAGAGGGAGACGTATGTAAACACATAAGTGACACAAAAATATTTACTACGCAGTTAAATAAAATAAAACTATAAAAGAAATAAAACACACAGAGTAGTGCTAGTTACTACCATGCCTACATGATAAAAAATGCGCTAATTATCAATGTCATGATTTCCATGTGAAAGAGACACGCATGTACGCGCGCACGCTACTATGTACGTCTACGCATGCGTGCGTGCGTGTATGCGCGTGTGTGTGCGCGCGCGCATATTGTGGATGCGTGAAAGAATGAGCGTATGCCCGAATGAAAGGAAGAGAGAAAGAAAAAAGCATGTACATACATATATATGTATGTAATATATAGATAAATCACACGCATATATATATGAATATGTATATGTATGTATAGGTAATTAATTATATGACTATACACTGTACTATGCGATGAGCAAAAGGTAAAAAAGAAAAAGTAGCAAGACTCTTATTACATAATTGCTATTTACAATTATCATTATACATATATACATATATATGTATATATGTATATGTATGTATATATATGTAATCGTATTTATTAATATATGTATACATACATATATACATACACGCAACACACCTACCTATACCGTTTCTCGTTTCGCTACTCCTCCTCTGCGTTTTATCTTTCTCTCAAATGTTGTTTTTAGTTTTATGAAAGACGATTGCGCAGAAATGCGCATTGATCGCTAATGACGATGATGATGAATACCTTGTAGCATAATTCTACTCTGAATATGTTTAAATGAGAGAAAATCGCGCGACATCGCTCTGCCGTATAAACAGCAGGATCACTCTATATAATAATATTATTGTATATTTTGTGGTTTATTTAACAATAAAATATTAACAATAACGTTAACTATCACTGCCTCCATCCCCTCCTGCAAAACGATACTATTTCGGACGATTTTGCAATTACTTGATATTAATCACGATTAGAATATCACATTTGCAATGACGTAATCATATATTATATTATTATATGAAAAAATGTTTGGTGAATGATACGTAATTAATACTATAGGATAAGAAGGATAAGAAGTTTTTCAAAATTACGCTAAGTTCCAGATTTATTTTAATATATTTAATATAAAGTTTTCACGTTTTATCAATTGATCCGAATAAAATTGTTATGATTTGTCGAGTATCTCATTAAATTTATAAGTTTATATAAATAAATTGTATATAAATAAGCTTATATAGAAAAGTCTGACTGATAAAAGTTGACAACAAATAAGCATTAATAATCTTTGATAAGATATTGAATGTATCAATTAATACAGTTCATATAAATGAATGAAACAAAATGGTAACAAAAAATTAATTTATATTTTATTATATGATCCATGTTTAATGAAAAACATTAGATATACATAAACACGTTTAGAATACAGAAAAAAAGAGGGAACACATAAATATGTAAGATATATCACAATATTTCTGATAGATTCATATGTTTATAATTCGTATAATACTCATAATATTATACCTACAGTATTATACTTATACGGAATCTTATCATTTCGCTTTTATGCAAACTTAAATCTATAACATATACAAAGCGGAGATTAGCCTTATCGAAATAAATGTCAAAGTGTTTTTAATATCGTACAAAAATATATATTTTCAGATTGTTCATCAACCGAGAAGAACCTTCCGCATCATGGCGCCACTCACTACTTCATCGTTATCACGTGGTTCAATGCATTTGCTGCTACACAAATATTGCAATAATGGCAAACGATATTTGCCACAGAAGTCGACAAACTTGATGTGTTCAACGCAATTATTGAAGAAAACACCTGCATAAAAAAATTAATTAATTTCAAACTCGTTCAGGACCAATTTCAAAAATGTATCTATCATAATTCACGAATTCAAATTTATCGCTAAGTTATTAGTTACTTCAAGTATTTGAGAAACTCTTGAAAGTATCATGAAGAAGTCAAACTTCCAATGACTATTCTAGAGACATAAAACTTTTCTACGATAAATTTTAAAAGCTATTATATAAAAGCTACTATATAAAATACTATATTAAAATTTTTATGTACGCGTTATTTTATTTAGTAATAAATAGAAGCACATTTCGAGAAACAAAGTTTTTCTCCTAATATTATAGAATTCTTAAGTTCGAAATAACAAACACGATTTCGAAATATTTCCTTTGTATGATATTTATAAAATTATGCACATTTTAATATACATACATTACCAAGATATCATGGATTTTGAAAAAATTATTTCATAGGGATTTATATGTTTAAAAAATAATGCTACTGGCTATATCGATTCAAACACCAATTATATGTTTCAAAATGTAATGATCCCGCAAGATATTTATTACGATTATGCAAAAATTCTTAATGATCGTGTACTGACCTTTGCACTTGGGATTTACACAACGATGGGCGCTATTGAGATACTGCACCAAGCTACGTGGTATGATCTCGTCATCATAACGGATATAACTGATTTTAACAACGCGTGCCGCTAACTCCAATAAAGACGGTGGATCATGCATCATATCGGACACAAATCTTACTACTAATGGATTATCACGCAAGGATAACTATAAAAATCGAATAATACATTCATATATGTTATATATCATCAAAATATTTTACAATTTTCCTATTTATTTTGTCGTTCATTGCACAATAAATTTATTAAATAAAATAGACAACAAAAATATTCCACAAATATTTGCGTCTATAGAAAATATAGAATGTGACATGGTAAACATTTAATAAAGGCGAGAGATTATGTGATTTAATTAACAAAACATCTTGTTGAAATTAATAATTGATAATTAGATTAATTATGACTAACCTCTGTTAGGCATTTTAACGTTATTATCTCGATAGGCAGTGTTCGTAATCTGTTTTTATGAAGCGACAAAGTTTTCAGGTTCGTCAAATTGGCTATCGAACTAGGTAAACTTTCTAACATGTTATCACAAAGGATGAGGCCTTGTAGGGCCTTCAATTGACCAAGAGTGGATGGTACTTCTGTCAATCTGTTAGCCCCGATCGACAAAAGTCGTAATCTTTAACAGATTGCAGTTTGTTAAGATCAATATTTAATTTAATATGCAAAACGAGGTATACTATTAGAACTTGTATTATCATTGAAATTCAATAGAATTTGTAATTACCTTTGTAGTTTCCAGATATCCTTAGAGATCTCACTAATATAATTACCACCTAGGTAAAGATATTTCAAGACAGCTAAATCGAATACTTGATTAGGGAAGTCTGTGAGCCTATTGCCGCTTAGATTGAGCTCCCTCAAATTAACCAAATTTTCAAAACATTTAGCCAATCCATCATTTGTTAAATTGTTGTGTTTGGCAATTAGGCGAGTTAAAGGACAATTTGTCCAGAAATCTGGCAATCTATCTAGATTGCAGCTACTGATGTCCAACGCATTCAAACTGCTGAATCTGTTGACACTAATCGGTACGATTATAAGGCGATTATGTCCCAATAATAAAGTTTTCACGTCTTCTGGGGATTTGGTATTGAGAAACCGCTTGTCTAAGACCTCATTATCCAATGACAGATGTGATAGATCTAGCATGCTCAAGCTAGAATCCGAGTCGCTGGAGTCAGACGTATAGTTTTCCATGATTGATTGAGCTAAACAAATGTATTGATGTAAAAAATTATTATGATATAAATATATGATATATAAATAATTATCTGGGATTATTTCATCTGTTTTAAATATCTGCATAAAGAGATTGATTAATTTTAATATTCGGAAACTCTAGTCCAACAATTTCAGGATATATCTATCATAAATAACTAACGATAAATTTATCGTCAATTCGTTGCTTAAAGAAACTTTTGATAAATATTGTGACAAAGTGTAACTTTTCCAATAACTTTATAAGGACATAAAACTTTTCTACAATACATTTTTAAAGCTATGTATATAAAATTACTATATAAAATATTATGTAAAAACTATTATTGAAGAATGTACGTTCGTTATACTATTTGTATGAACGGAAGCACATTTGGGAAAGCAGTGATATCTTTTTTATATTATTTTTCGTGATATTATAGGATTATTATATCTGATATCATATTATTGTTAAGTTCGAAGTAATAATTATGATTTCGAGATATTTCCTTTGTATGATATTTATAAAATCATTTGCGTGTTTTAATATACATGCATTGTGTTCATCAAAGATCTTGCCATGAATTTTGGGAAAATGATTTAAGGATTTATGTTTTTAAAAAAATAATGATATAGCAAGCCAAACATGGGCTATAAGTTTAAAAATCTTGCGATTCTTCATGTAAGTTACTTGTTACAATTATACAAAAATTCATAACAATCGTATATTGATTTCTGCATTTGGAATTTATATAACAACAGGTTTACATAACAATAGCATTGAGATATTTCATTAAACTGCGCGTCATGTTTTCATCATCGTAACCAGATATCGCTGCTTTTGACAATGCAGAAATGACATAACTTGATCGATTAGTATCGTATCCTGTGTATCGTATCCTTTATTAACATTATTTTTTATTTTTTACTATTTGAAATCTATCGTTATATTTTGTTACCATGCGCTATTAGATATCATTACATATTATTAATACAAAATCGCGCACATATATGAATGTCTTAAGTCTAACGCATAATCTATTAATAGCATGTTATTGAGATTATTCGTAGATGAAAATTATGACTTTGGAACGTCAGGAATATAATAATTTTAATAATATATAATATAACAATATAATAATACACACATTTAAAGTTCTCCAGTCATATGACACAAAGTTCGCAAGCTCAGAAATGATACCTTTTATAATAACGAAGATATTCCCGGATATCTTGAAATTAATCGATTGACATTAACTTTACCACGTTAACATTTTTATCATGAATCACATTATTCACCGATATGAATATCAATACCTATGTAACGTATCGCAATTGAGCGCGTGGACTTTAGACGATAAACTTTGGTGTTAGTATTTTTATCTTCGAATGTTTCAAAAATTATTGCCATTAGTGGATGATGCATTGAATTTGAGACACCCTGTATACATACACGCATGTATACGTCATCATCACGTCAATATCATGCTGATATTTGCAATTTAATTATCAGAAATGAGCGAGATTCTCAGAAGACAATTATGCAATTCATGCCGCCAATTAAACGATCCCTAAATATTTTGGTAGAAAATTATACATGCATACATGCGCGCGCGCATAGATACATCGTACACGCATACATATCTCCGTTTTCAATTCTTTTTGGTTTCGTCTTTCATTAATTTCAAAACTTAATTTCAAAACAACTGTGCTAAACACAATAAGCATATAGCAAATATTTTTGAATAACATTATACTAATTACGTCATTATATGTCATTAAGCGCACGTACGCGCGTCTGATATTTCCATGTATAAATTTTCCCCCTGATATGTTTCGTCTATAGTACCTTTATACGAAATATCAAACAATAGAGCATGAGATATCGGGACAATTTTATTATACCGTCTGCCGTCATTACATAATATTACGTCATTTCGAAATTAACAATAATGAACATTATTGTTTTCCAACTTCGATCAGAAAAGTTACGATTAAGTTCCGAAGAACAGTATACCGAGATATTGCGATAAATCGCAATAAAGTAGAGAAACAATTTTCGACGAGGAAATTTACGATTAGAAAAACATACATATGACATACAGATAACATGCTATTTATCTATATGTAGCATTTTAGCTAAAATATAAATAATTGATATATCGATTTTTTTCGTCAGAGCGAACTTCGATATCCGTATCTTTTAAATGGTGAAAACGGTGAAAATTTTTATGGCCAAAGTTCCAAGTGGCCAAGGCTTTAACTTTACGATAATACGTATCGATACTCGGTAGTACCATGTAGTACAATCATTTATAATAAGAGCGAAGCACAAAAAACGTGCCTTCTGATATTTCGTATAAGACGAGGAATATACAAAAAAGGATATATAGAAGAAATTTATATATGCAGAGATATCGTACACATTTCAATCGGATGGCTTAGCTAAGCGGTTGCGTAGTTTCAAGAAAAAAAGAAAGAAGGAACATCGCACCCAATGACATCCGGATAATGACAAGATAATCAGTATACATTCAAAAATGTTTGCTGCTCCACGTTACATTGCCGAGTCCTAAAATCAACGCGGAAGAGTGCAAGGGCGAAATTATATGTGAATATGTGAGCAACCGACAATTATCTTCATGACATTAAAAGAGGATAAATATCACAACGTTGTAAAAAGTGCAATCATTATATGCATACAAGGAAATAAACATACAAAGAATTATCATATAGATATATAACCAACAACACGATTTTTCGTGATACCACATAATCGACCTCGCGTACACCGCATGTGCATATCGTCTTTACCTATCCGTTTTGAAGAAAAGGATAATCTTCGTCTGGCCAGCGACAACGAAAAAAACACCACTCAAAAATCCATACCATGGATTTTTGAAGACTAAACGTCATGAGTGAAATGAGATGACTAACACGCGGCGCAGTCACTGGCGTGCAGATCGCGGTCACGTGATACCCACGCGTTATCAGTATGTTGTTTGATTCATCGTCTATCGTTCTCCTCCCCGCCAAGTGCTGCCAACAAATGAAAACTGTTTTCAACTGCAGCTGCTAATATTATATCGCATTAAATAATCATACCATTTTCAAGTAAAAAGTTTTGCCATTAGAGATATGAGTTATCTCAAAATAAGAAATAAAAGTGTTATTCAGAGATAGAAGATTATAATTGATTTCTTTTGTTAAGTTGTATGTACCGCTGTAGAATTCATTTTGTCACGTTTTGAAGAAACGATTATACCACTTCAATAAATCATTGAGCGGAAGACGATCACTGATTGACTCGTTTGAACGGCTTTCAAGTTTTAATGTAAACATCAATAAAAGCATGATTAACTTAACTGTCAAAGAGAAGAAAAATGAAGAAGAATTAGAGGGCACAGCAAAATGTCGCAACATATAACAAATAAATATACGAATTTACTACAAAAATAGAGAACATGTTTGACTAATTATAACGTATAATCATTTGGAAAGCGCTAACGAAGTATCTAATCACCGATCATAGATTTACTCTTTTTTGTTGAACTTAATTCTTCTCTACTTTCATCTGGTCTCTTCTCTTCCTTCTTTCATCGCTTCTAGAACTGTATATTACTATATCTTATTTTTTTCTTTTTTTTAAGTTCTACAAGTGCTAATTCACTGGGAATCAGAACAAATCTTTAGTAATTACACACTAAATCTAGTTTAAAGAAATTTACTTAATTACTATGTTTCCTGAATGCATCTATCAACAAGATTAATTAATTTCGCATCCACGTAATTTATGTTATATGAATTGTTTCTTTATTAGGATTTTGGCAAAAATAAATCAAAGTCCCATAGATTTAGTTGAGAGAGAATCCGAGTTGATTTCAGGATTTAATATTGAATATATTGGCGTCGAATCTGCTTTAATTGTTATTGCTGGAATAATTATTTCTTTTTCGTTTTATTATTTTACTTATATTTATATATTTTAGGAATTTATTATATTCATGAAGATTTATAATGGAGTTATATCTTTTAACGATTTTACTAATTTATATGCGTATTGCCTCGAGTTCGATATGATGAATTTATATATGTATACATATATATATATATATATATATATATATATATACATATATATATATATATATATATAAAACCACAATAAAAATAATCCAGGTCTTCATTCGCAGGAAATTGTGTTTTTCAATATGCACAAGTTTTGATCTGACATTACTAAGCGTTATTGTGATTTTTTTCTCACAGAACATTTAATTTTATGCCTATAAAAAATGTTTGCATTACATTATGTCAGTCGGAATTTCAAAGACAATACCAGATTTAGTAATAGATATTTAAAAAATCATCAATAACATTATACAACACATGTTAGAAAAAGTTTCTATGAATTTTCATAAAAGAATTGAATTTTGCACGAATTTATTCTCTTGGAAATCTTTCTGATTACTTTGATTATAGCGTATTTTTTATTAATGAAATACAAATAATATAAATAAATAAATTATAATATAATCACCTCTTGTTAAATTGGTTATTGTTTGTGGATATTGTAAAAGTGGAAACAATAATATTTGCATTAAAAAGATTATTTGCGGAAAATGAACATAATAGAATGCGTGTAGAAAAAGTTGACTGAAAAAATGCAATGTTTGCTGATATAATTGAATTGTTTCTAGATTAAGTAAATATATCCTTTAAAGAGAATATATATTTTTGTTCAACCGTTAATTTGATAGGTGTCTGTAGAAGTAGGAGATGTATGCAAGAAATGTTCATAAATCTAATTGTTTTATTTCATGTTCTTCTTTAGATCTGTTATTATGTTTTTTAATGTTTTGTTTCTTTTTATAATTTGATCGTATCATAAAATCTTCTGACACATAATTCTGGTTCCTCGCTATTTGTTGCTGTACAATTAAATCTGCTCATATCGTGTAATTGTTTCTATATTACTTTTTGTATTATTTCTTGGTTTAGATTGATCTGCTTTCATTGTTTTATTATCTTCATCTCTCACTTCATACATTTATATATTTTGATGATATTGCATTAACATTTTATTTGTCGATATATTTTCCATTCGTATATCTAAGTTGAAAGTTTCTTTTTCTTCTTTTTGATGAATCATGGCCACATTTTCATTTGATTCTAAAGTATTTATTTTATATTCAGATTTCGATTGTTTCTCTGCTCATGTCCTCACAGATGTTCATTAATGGAACGGCCGTGTGTACTATGCATTCCTCACTTATGGAATAACCATGATCCATACTTTAAAATGTTCATGGCACACATATGTAACTTGCTTATTGTATCTCCATTTCATGCTGTTAATCTCAAACAATATAACTACCAATTAGCCTCTTGAACTTCTTTTTCAGAAGTTGGTACTGTAGCATTTTGCCATTTGATTTGCATCCACAGATGCAGGAGGCTCGCATTTTCGTTTCATATTGAATACGATGAAACGAAAATTGGGTATTTTTAGAAAATACACAAGATTCTCAAACGTCACGTATATTGCAATTGGAATACATTTAAATGAATGGCGGGCATTTTTAGTTCATTGCTCGATTTTGTGCTAAAGTAGATGGACATCCGATCGACCTAAGGAAGAGTGATGCCTCTATAAATCGTTCAATCTTTGTGAATTTGTAAAAATGAGGTTATAAACTCTATATGTTTATTATAGGAGATTATTAAACTCATTAGTTATAAAATCGTAAAGTCCACCTGTGTACCATAAATGTCAATGTTTCGCAAGTTGAGTCAGCCATTATTATTTTGGCCTTATAGATTTTATAAAGGCAGAAACTCTGTATTGAGATTTCTTAATACTGGGAAAGTCGTTCCCTTGAATGTTATTATCGCAAATAATGCAGATATCTATGATAACATTATAAAAAAAAATCTATCAGACGCAGAATGGCAAAGCGTTCGAGAGAGGTTTCTTCAGATTCAAGAAATCACACCATTCATTGTAGATTCCACGATTATCGATATATGTCTAAAAAATTTACAAACAGATAACGCTATTGCATATTTCAAATTTTTAAGAGAAAATAATTATTCCTTAAATGCGGCTGTGATCGGGAAATATTTGAGACTATATACCTTGAAAACAAACTTGAGCGATGAGGAAAAAACAGAAATTCTGGAAACATATTATGATCTCAGGAAGAAGTATCAATTTTTAGATGCCATTACAGCTGAACACTGTATTGTAAGTTTGTGTTTGACAGATCAATGGGAAAAGTCATTTGAAATACTGGAAATGCTAAAACTAACTAATGTACCTGGTAATACTACATATTCTGTATTAATTGCTGCGGCATTCAAAAATAAAAGATCTGATATTGCCTGGAATTTCTTATCAGAATTAATGTCGCACAATGGTTTAATGCCACAAAATATTGCATATACTTCGTATCTATTATACTGTGAGCTAGAAGGAAAAGAAGCTTTTAATGAGAATATGGCAAAGATGTTTGATTTCTGGGCAGAATATAGTATAATGCCTTATAATAAGATTATCAGTGCTTATACTGATACAGCTGCCAAGTATGGTTGGTCTAGTAAAGCCACAACTATCTCGAAAACGTAATCTTTTGTTTTGTAATTATTCTGACATTATTGGTCGTTATTACCTTTTTAAGCAGAATATTTATGAAATAGAGAATGTTTTAATAATTTCATATAATTAATGTTAATATTTAGCATATAGTATATAGTATATAGTATATAGTATTGGTATTAGTATTAGTATATTGATAGTAATTTAGTACATAGTTTTATTAATATTAATATAAATAATATTAAGAAAGGAAGATAAGTTTTCTTAAAGCCAATGATACAGTATTTTATATGTGAATTCATAAAGAATTAGAATGTTAAACTATTTATAATCAAATCGAAATAATAGAAAAATATAAGTTGAAGTAAAATTTAATAAACTAAAATATGATAAAAAATTTTAGATATTTATTTCTTCTGTTTAGAGGAAGATGTAGCCATTGTGGTCGATCTTTAGCCGAAGTGACAATCAATGATGATATTTTTCGGAAACTAGTTAAATCTATGATGGATGATGTGATCATAGGTTCTGATATTTATTATAAAACTAATCCAAAAGAGTTGCAGAACTTCAAAACATTTGTTGAGAAAACTAAACCATATGATATAGTAATAGACAGCCTCAATATAACTTATAAAGACAAAAGTTCTCCACAAATGGTAACATTCATATATTTTTTTAAAATTATATACACATTATATATACAATTATATATATAATATTATAATATTATATACATATAAATACTTTTTAATATGTTATATAATATATTATTAATTGTATAATTAAATATATAATTCTTATATTTATTAAATATATAATTATTAATTATATTTATATATATATATATATATATCACTGATGAAGAATATTATGTTATCTTATCAACAGTAATATGTATTTTGTGTAAATTATATTTTTATATCATGAACTAATTTATTAATTTGAACTAATTACTAAATTAGTTGAAATAATTAATTATGAACTAATTTATTAATGTGTTTGAAAAGAAACTATATAATTTGCTATTATTATAGCTACTTGATGTAATAAAGTACTTCACGCAACATAACAAGAAAGTACTCGTGTTGGCGCGACAACATCAAAAGAAATTACCTATTTTTCAAAATGTGCAAAAAAATGCGTTAGTTTTCTACGTAAATAATTTGTAAGTACTGAGTTTTTCTTAATTTGTTTTATATATGATTGAAGTTGATAGAAGAGAATTAAAAAATTTTTAACGTAACACGATAAAGTCCGATGTTATATCTGTATATATATGTATGTATTTATTTCAGATCTGCTGATGATCCTTATTTGTTATATGCAACTATGGTGAGCGGTAAAAATGCTATGTTCGTATCAACAGATTTAATGCGACAACACAAGTTCCGTTTAACGAATTTGGAGTTGCGTCGAGAATTCAAAAAGTGGCAGTGCTCACATCAGTATTTTATCAAAAAATGGAATACAACTTTTTATGTCCAAAAACCTTTTGTTTATTTACCAACTGCACAAAACGACGGTAACTATTGGCATGTGCCTTACATTGCTGATGACATAAATATAACAAACTCGCATGAATTTCCAGATAAATGGTATTGTATAAGACAACAAATAAAATAGATATGATTTTTAAAAAGATAACATTTATTTTCTGAACTATTAACTAGTATTAACTAAACTAGAAAGTCATTTGTTTGCCATTTACTGAATCTTTTATTTTAAAATATTAATATAATATAATATAAATTTTTATTTGAAAATATATATAGCATAAAATTTATTCGACTTATGTTGCTTATAATGCAAAATATTTTTTTGCGATTTTTATCCATCTTTATTATTGTTATATGTTATATTTTTATATATTAAATGTTATATATCCAATCTTAATGTTATATATTAATAGGAAATATCTTTAAAATATTTTTGAAGATTAAATATTTCAAACAAATTTAATTAATGAATAATTCAGTAGTTTTACATTTTTTTAAATAGATTATAAATTGAAATTATTTTTTGTTTTAAAAAGATAATGTTTCGAAAAACTTTATTTTTTCAATACAAAAATATTTATTTTCGACAAATTGTCGAAAAATAATGACTCGTCAAGTTCATATGGATAATTATGTATTTGAATGCGAATTAAACGATTCAAGAGCACTTCAATAACAATTGAACTAACTGAGCTCTTACTTGAAAATAGATATTTGAATTATCAATAATATCTTTTGCTTTTGTTTTACATGTCATATGAAAAAGAAATGTGCAAAATCTGAGATCGTCAAAAAGTTTTATGAAACTTTTGTACGGTTGTAAATTTTCGTATGTTAGATTTTCATCACAAAGTTGTGCTCACCAAGCTGATTTGATAATTAATATCGACAAATAAAATTATGTAAAAACTGTCAAAAATTAATTTTAAAATAAAAAATATAGTATGTATATTTAGAAATCTTTGAATTAACGAATATTAAGTCGTTAATAAATTAATATCTTGTTTTGAAATCCAAGATTAAACAAAATAATATATTTTATAGATATTTAACGATAATATTTGTTTAATACTTAATTAAATGCTTAATTAAACGAATAAAGAGATAAATTAATTCATGAAATACATAATTTGATTGATTAATATTTATAATTTTTTATAGACTAATGTAACTTTTTACATTAATACAATTGTAATTATAGAAATATTAATTTAAAAAAGATTAAATTATATATTTCATATTATCTTATATATTTTATATATTATATATATATATATATATATATATATATATATATATATATATATATGTACACACATTAGTATTTTTTTATTTTTATTATTTTCCATCATATCACTTTATACACAGTATATCACTTTATACTCTATTATAAAGAATATTTTTAAATTAAACATATATAGATTAATATAGAGAATATAATTTATACAGATTTTTATATTTTTATATTTTATATAAAAATTGGAATTATCAATACTATATTAATGCATATGATGCTAAGATTAGTCTTCTAAAGTATCCTCAAAAAGATATATTCAATAGAACATTTACTTCATTTCTATGTAGCATTTATTAAAAGCTATAAAAAGGCGCCAAAAGGTTTCCAAAAAGTTCGCTAATTATATTTAATGACTATATAGTAAGATGAGAAGAATTATTCTTCAAATAAGACATTATACATTTAATAAAATAAAGGCAAATAACCCACAAATAAAATATTTTTTAAATATTAACTAATGAAAAGATGTAATATTCGAAATACTAAAACAATTTTTATTAAAATAGCAAAATGATAAATTTATTATTTATGACATAATATTAATGCACTAGATGCAACCAGATAAGAAAATAACGTATAAAATTAAATGTTTTTATGGCAAATAATATATTATTCGATTTACTAGCTAAGATTTGTTCCACTAAACTTTGTTTACGTAATGTTAAAAAAATCGTTAAAAATATATTCTTTCATTATGACTTATTTTATTGAGTGTAAAATTGCTAAATACAATTGATACGATATCTATATCTCAATATCATAATTTTTATAGAAAATTTCTCTCTCTCTCTCTCTCTCTCTCTCTCTCTCTCTCCTATGTATATTGAATGACAGATTTTTTGAAAAATCTTTATCAAATGAAATATCACCTGTACTCGTGATATCAATAAATGGATAACAAAAATTCTCTCGTTGTACATCAAACTATTTACGCAATCGGATAACGCGGGCACCTTTTGAACTTGGTGTAAAAACGTGGTATAATATCGCTCCATGTGAATCAGCCCAGTCAGTGAACGGCGCTGCCAGCGACGGAATTGCTCAGTTGCGATCGGTCGTGAGACTTATCGCGTGATAATTTCGCATTGTGATTCTCAGCGCTTTCTCTCGGCGACGTAATCATTCAAAAACGTTCCCTCAGAAACGTTTTCATACATTTGGCAACACACGATCACGGCGTTGCGTTTGTAATTTCGTTCCTGCGGAATATGTGATGCTGCTGCTGCCGACCGAGACCTGCGTCCAGTCTCGCAGCCATCTTTGTCTGTCATCGCCGCCGCCGCCGCCGCCGCCGTTGTCGTCATCGTCGCAGGAGCAGCAATCCGCAGGAACGCAGCCTTGATGATCGTTGAGCGTTCTCGCATTCTCGTCGCATGAAAACTGTCAAGTTTTTCGTTCCGAGAGAGAGAGAGAGAAAGAGAGAGAAAGAGAACACGATACATATATATACATACACATAACACATACATATATATCATCTTCATCTCGCAGAACGATCTGTTCTGCTTTCTCACACGCATCTCATCCCGGTGCGATCCGTGAAAGAGTATACCGGTTTCATCTTCAACCCGAATCTTTTAAGGATCTCTCGAGGAACGTCTCCCCCAAGAACATCTTGGCAACATCTTTGAACCACATGCCGATGTGATGTTACATTGAGCGAGCCGGCGTGACAGCTTTGTGCGAATTATTCACAAGAGTGAGTATGGATTGTCGATTGACTGTACATGCAGCTCTCGACTGTCTTATTGCTCGATGTTGAAGTACTAACATATGATTAGGTTGAGTAATGCCTAGGTGAACTGACGAACCATTCCGAATGGAGACGACCAAGAGAAAACATAAGTATATAAATTAAGGTTATTTTATTCGCTCGTTGACTAAGCGGGTAAACATGAGTATCGTGAAGTTCGCTTCTTTGGTGACGCGGAAAGTGTGACGCGAAAACAGTGAGTTTGTATTGTCATCGTGACTGGATGCTAGATATTTTCGCATTGTTCATTAGAGAGAAAGTAACTTTGTCAGATTGGCCAATAACGAAGTCCATTGCCATGTATGGTCTGGGAATTTCATAGTCGAAATTCCATTCCGGTATAACTTTCGACACGCGTTTCCTAGTTCATTCTGCATGAAGCTCATCTCGATCGATCATGATCAGTCCTTTTTTTTTCTCTTTTTTTTCTTCATTTTTCTTTTTTTCCTTCCCCCCCTTTTTTTTCTTCCTTTATTGGAACGAACGCAGGAAAAGCCACGCCTATCTTGGCGTGTAGCCGGTAACCACAGGTGTAGCCGGAAGTGTAAGCGACTTAGCTCGTTTCTGTGGACGATAGTCGCAGCAGAGGCATAACGGAGGGTCAGTGACCATGACGCTGAACATCATCGCTGTTTTCGGTCATTTTTTTCAGATTATACTTAAACGAGCACGATTCTTCAAGATATATGGCGGATTTCACGATAAGGCTTAGAATTGACGAATCAATAATTCGTCAACGATAATTTAATATGTTTAAGCTTTTTTTTGTATATTAAAGTAGGATTAGTAAGATAGAAATATAACAAGTAAACATTATAAAGGAATAAGAAGAAATAAATTTAGATGTAATCATTAAATTAAGGAGAGAGAATTTCGTGTGAGCTTTCATAAAATTTAAAAACAACTTCGAATGACGAATCAAATTCATCAACAATAATATCTAGACGATGGCTAAATTTCTTATACATAAAAAAGTTAGTTAAAATAAGAATATAATAATAAACGAAGATTAATAAAAAAGAAGAAATAAGAGAAAAAATATATATATATTTTATATTCATATATTCATATATTATTAATATATAATTATATATTAATAATTATATATTATCAAATATATTATTATATTTATATATATATCTACAATTGTCAGAAAACTACAAATTTTTTAATGCATAAATAAATAATATCTATTTTATATTTTTATAATTTAAGAAATGCAAAAAGACCCATCACGAAACCGTGATAGATCATGTACTGCATGTGAGCTTTTTAGCTTGATAATATCAGCTTGATAATAACAATGATACCTTATTAATTAACTGAAAATTATGGCATATCCTGATATCATCCCGCTTTTATACCGCAATTCCTTTCGAGGGCGCTTCGCGACTAACGCAACGCATCCCCCTTGCTTTGTGCGGCGCATGTATGTCACACAACATGGAAGCACACATCGTAGCGCAGGCGTTGCGCACTTTCCACCTCCATCAATGCCTCGCACCCTTCCCGGGGTAGGAGCGAGCTTGGCATGGGGGTGGAGAGCCAAGGTGAGCTTCCAGTGAGAGACTAAACGTGACTTCGTGCGGTGCGGTCTCCGCAACAATCAAATTTACACACATACACACCTACACATCTTACACCCACACACACACATACACACACGTCCAGACACATACAGCGTATTTATACATGTGTATATATAGATATATATTTTTTTTCTTCGCTCACACACATGATCGTATAAATACGTTGCGGGCGTATATGCGGTCTATATATTTTTCTATTGACGACGATTGACGGTGACTTTTATATTTCGCAATATTCGTCCACGAATATATATCCGGGAAGAAAAAAAGAAAAAGATCACTGTGTGCGTGAGTGTGCGTGTGGTTGTGTGTGTGCGCGCGCGCGCGCACGTGTATAGTAGGTGTGCGTAGGTGTGTATTTGTATAAGTATCTGCATGGTGCGAAATCGGTAGATCCGACAGAATCCACCATTATCGATGGGTAGGACGGATATGTCAAAGACGCTCAATGCGTATAGGATGTAAGTAATGCATGTAATTAATGTAAAAAGCTCGGGATTTTTTTTTTTTTTATTAATAGCAATTTGTCAAGTATTAATAGTCAAAACTGTAAAATAGCTGCAGTTGTGTATTTGGATCTTGATCGCATTTGAAATTCAAGGCTGACCTTGGATATATCCCGAAAAGGGCGGAATTGTATTAATTTTATGGTCTCGTAAACTAACTTCCTTCATCAAGCTCGTTCATCGTAACTAGCGATCTTGATAGTCTTTTCCATATTTTGTCCATACATGATGCTCATATATTTAACACGCTCACGCAAATATATATATGTTGCAATATATATTCCATGTTAAATGCGAAAAGTATCAGGAATCATCATAAGGCAATGATGAAGGATATATTTAACTGACAGCTAATAACGGCAATATGTAGTTGAGAAAAATGATAGCAATTATAATTGTCGGATAGAAGATTCTTAATTTGACGGAATTATGAGATTTAAATTTGATTTTGCTGAAATCAAAATGAGAATCACATTCGTTTGCTGCATAGCTAGCATTGCTAGCTTCGCAAAACTGTTGTTCGTGCTAGACCACGACATCGATCGGTGGTTCAACACAGTGACGTTATCACGTTCATCGCAATATCCAAAACGCACTGCAGATATTCTTGCAAACCTTTGCAACATGTGAAGATTAAGTTTTCATTAATATTAAGGTACTATGTCGATTATATCAATCATATAGTCCAATTAACGTTTTTCAAGTCACGTTTTCTTGATATTAAACCATTAACGTTGATTAACGTTAACATAATCTCTGTCGGGAATGCGCAAGGGCCGTTATCGAAATCTTGAGGGTTTCTTTATTCTGTCTTTCTTCGAAAACTTCTGGTTGTGCTTTTTCTTCTTGTCGATTATTTTCTGAGATTAATATATATTTTCTGATGAAGATATGATGAGGTTCCTCCTGTTGAGAGATTCGCTTTGAAGTCGGGAATTGTGATTTCTTCTCGCATTTCAAGGGCTTTTATGTGTTCCTTGATTCATATTAAAGCAAGCATATGATAGCAAGCATCGTTTAATTCAAAGATGACTTCAAGATAGTTTATTCAAAGTCATTTTCATCTCAATATTTTTTATTGTCACTGCTTTGAACGATCGAAGGTCAAAAACTGAAAGGCATCGCGATAGCGAGGAATTTCTACCAACTAAACCTGTCGCGAGGTCGTCCAGTTTGTTCGTAGTATCAGCCGATTGTTGGACGAGGTCAAGGTTCAGGAATTAGTCTCAGACCGAATATTGATGCGGAAATTTATCATACTTTTCTCTGGATAAATATCTTTTTCCATCGAAGGAAACATCCGTTATCACTCAAGGATACCATTTGAAATTGTGCTTCAGCCAGTTTCAATCGGAAACAATTTTATGAGGCCTGCAAGTAGGTTTCCTCAATTGACCTCTATCGATTACGCGTGACAGCGACGCAAGTTCGCAGGTTCTTCATTATTAAATTTCACATCCCATTGCTACAGATGCATTCATGAATTGTTTAACCAGAGAGTCTTTAAAATATTTGAATCAATATGAGATTGATAATGATGATCTTCTGCATTAATCGCGCAAAGTGCATCTTTATTTCTTTATGATAATCAATAAAAAATAATAACTTGGTAATTTTATAATATCAATGCGCATCCGAGATCTATAAAATCAAAATCGTTGATTAACGATACATAAAGCTGATAGGATACCAAAGTATCTCCGAAAACGAATTGCTCCCTACACACGTGTCCGCTTTGTTGCATTTCGAAGTGGCGAGGACGTTGCGGTGCTGCTGCGCCGGCGTCGAAATATTGAGCGATACGTTGATGCCGTAGATTAGCACAGACAGCTTTCGTACGATCGTGAAAACATGGGGTAAGTTTTCTTCTCTCTTTTCGTTTTACTAAACTCGAATGATCGAGTTTAGTATGCCAAATCGCGTATTTGAATCATCGCTGATATCGTGCAGGATTTCCGAGATTGCACATTTCGAAGCATCATTTTAGAAACCGGAAGAAAAAGTTCGGCGCATGTCAGCCATGTTGTGAGAAAATGACCATGATATATAAATGCCGTTGGCATTTCGTTATTATTGAAAATTGAATGTACGAATATATAAAATAAAGGGTGTCCGATTAACAAATATCATCTTTGGAAATCAAATGTTTAATTTTTTATTTTATAGGAGATAAAAGCCGGAGTTGTATTTTTCGGAAGGGCATGAGATTAAGGGAGAAACGTCTTTTTTATTTTTTTCATTTAATACATGAACTAATTTTCTTCATTCTTCTATTTCTAGTAAAAAGATCGAAAACATAGGCAGAATGACAGCCATGACGCAGGAGGAAATCGTGGCCGGAGCCCGGACAGTCGCGCAAGGTCTGGAGGCTTTACGGGTCGAGCACGGCGGTCTGTTACAAGGCTTGCAATCTCAGGATGCACCGGCCGCCCGAGACAAAGCTAGTTTGCTGTCTAAAATCATTGAAATGATCGACCTGGGTTTGGGCGAGGCACAGGTGATGCAGGCATTAGCAAGCCATCTACAAATGGTGGAGGCAGAGAAACAGAAACTAAGAACGCAAGTGAAGAGGCTCTGTCAGGAAAATGCTTGGCTTAGGGACGAGTTAGCTGGCACTCAGCAAAAGCTGCAAGCAAGCGAGCAAGCTGTATGTATTTTTAATATTTTACTTAATTTTTAATTATGAATTAAAGAAATAATTCCCTTTCTATTTTTTATCATTCAATAAACATATTAATCCTCTATTATACATTTCATAGGTTGCTCAATTGGAAGAAGAGAAAAGACATTTAGATTTCATGGCTAGTATGCGACAATACGATCCAGATCCGTCCACGGAGGATGAAAATGCCAAGGATCGGCCGAAAGACGATCCTGTAGTGGATCTCTTCCCTGATGATGAGGCGGATGATCGCAATAGCAAATGTAAGTGAATATTTTACTTTTTATATTCTCAGATATGAGAAACGTCAGCTTCATTTATATTCCAATAATAATGTGCAACAATAATGCAACAATAATGTTTATCAAAAAATTAATCATATGTAAAATGATGATTTGACTAATATATTTCATGAAATCGTAAACTTTAATAAATTAATAAATTAAATAATAAAATTTCCATTTGAATTTTACATAGCGCGATTGCATCGCTGCTGCTCTTCGTTGAAAAGTGCCACTATATCGCTCTGATAAACTTAGATGCAGTCTTACAATGTTTTATTACAATGTATAGTGTTACAAACAACTTGAAAAGGCTTTATTAAACTATATTTTTTCTTTTGTAATCTTGATAAACCATAAGAAAGTAAAATAGCTTCGAAATGAAACGTATTCACGTATTTACGTATTAGTATTTTACATAAAGCAACAATCATCATTCTTCGGCATATATCCTATAAGTCACACACACAATCAAACATATTTATTTATTATAATTTTTATTATAATATTTATTTAATATATATATTTTTGAAATTTCTATTATTATTATTATACTTTATACGTGACAAATAGATTGTGTATATAATCCGGATTTAAATAGAAATTTTATAAAATTTATTTTCGATCATATCCATAGCCATATCTCCGACTCCGCCATCACAGTTCGCTCAACAAGTGAACGCCGGCTATGAAATACCGGCACGCCTGCGTACGCTGCACAACCTGGTGATCCAATATGCGAGTCAGGGTCGCTACGAAGTAGCGGTCCCTCTATGCAAACAAGCCCTCGAAGATCTAGAAAAGACTTCTGGTCACGATCATCCGGATGTCGCAACTATGCTAAACATTCTTGCTCTCGTGTATCGAGATCAAAATAAATATAAAGAAGCTGCGAATCTCCTGAATGATGCTTTAACTATTCGAGAGAAAACGCTGGGTGAGAATCATCCCGCGGTGGCGGCAACACTGAACAATCTGGCAGTATTATATGGAAAACGAGGCAAGTACAAGGAGGCTGAACCTCTATGCAAGCGAGCACTGGAAATTCGTGAGAAGGTACTTGGCCGTGATCACCCAGACGTGGCGAAACAGTTGAACAATTTAGCGTTACTTTGCCAGAATCAGGGCAAATATGAAGAGGTAGAACGCTATTATCAACGCGCGCTTGAGATTTACGAAGCCAAATTGGGCCCGGACGATCCAAATGTTGCTAAAACGAAAAACAATTTAGCATCATGCTATCTGAAACAGGGAAAATACAAAGATGCTGAAGTGCTGTACAAACAAGTGCTCACCAGGGCGCACGAAAGAGAATTTGGTGCCATTGATGGCGATAACAAGCCAATCTGGCAGGTAGAATATTGAATCATAATGCATGGTACAATAATAGCAGAGTATATTATTCATGAAATTTTACGATGTCATTCTTCATTTAGGTGGCTGAAGAGAGAGAAGAGAATAAACATAGAAATAAGGAGAACACACCGTACGGTGAATATGGTGGCTGGCACAAAGCAGCGAAAGTCGATTCGCCTACCGTGACCACTACGCTGAAGAACCTGGGCGCTCTCTACCGAAGACAGGGCAAGTATGAGGCTGCGGAAACACTCGAAGATTGCGCTATGAGATCTCGAAGAGAGGTAATTTTATTTTTGAATTTATATTTGAATATATATATTACACCACTTTTTAAAGAGGAACCACGTGCGATTAATATTATTTCTTGCATTTTTCGCACGCAGCACGTGCAACAAGTAAGTAAGAAGACTATGTTGCATCAATTTAGAATTTATAATTGCATTTTGCGAAATTATTTCAGTATTTTTTAACATTATTTTTATTAATTTTTTTAGTATTTCCTTTTTGTTTCTTCACTTGTCCTAGTCTTTGTTTATATCACTTTCTCTTTATGTCATTTGAATATTGTATATATATAATATTGTAATATATTGTAATATTGTAATTGTAATATTTTAATTGTAATAGTGTAATATATTGACATATGTATATAATTAACTAATCACATACATACGCGCATACAAATATACATGCGCGCGTGCATGTAGCTCGCAAATAATAATAATACTTCAACAATATGGTAACACAAGGTAAAAAGATTGATTGAAAATTTATAATTAAAGGAACTTCGTTAAATTCTAATTCTTTTAAAGATACTTAAGACAATTGATACATTAATTTAATTTAGATTATTATTGACATATGATTATTTTACATTTATTAACTTTACATTTATTATTTTGTAATATTTACTAATATCATTCAATTTATAATTATTTATTCTTATTGCTTACAGGCTTTGGACTTAGTGAACAAAGCGCGAGTGGCACAACTATTGGGTGATGAGAAGAGTTCCACCAGACGCGGCTCGCGGTCTAGTCTGGCTAATAGTGAGCATGAGCAAAGTCACGAAGAGGTGAGTCTTTTTTTTTTCAAGAACGATGTTTTCTTCAACGTATAAATTAGCTGTACGCACTTTCGCATGCCATAGTTGTTGACACAAACGCTCATAGTCGTCTACTATCCTTTTCTTCTTTCTTTTTGTTCTTTTTTTTTTTTCGTTTCGTCTCGTCCGTCTTCGTCCGTGATATCTGGCACAACCTGATCGGAACAATCTGACCAAACTCTGAACGATTGACGACTGCACGCGCACGCACACAAACTGCAATCGAACGCAGACGAACAGCTCATTGCCGCTGGTGCAAAGGGCGCTACATGAGGGACACTCAACGACGGGCAGCGGCCAACAGCAACACGACGCTAGTCCTAACAAACCCGGTTTTAAAAACAAGATCTTCCAAGCTTTCGGTATTCATTCTTCGTCCACGTAGGTTAGGCAAATTTCTCACGTTTCTCGTTAGCTTATATTCTATCTATAGCCAATTAATTAGATCTGTTCTTTTCAACTGCGACTTTTGTATTTTCCTTAGATTTTTATCTTTTCTCTTTCTCTCTTTAATTCTTAATTATATATCTATTTCTACTTTGAGCGCAACAAGCGTACATTATATAGTTAAAGAGAACAGATCTATTTTAATATTCTTCGTTGATAATTTTCTTAATACGAGATCACTGAATGATAGATATACTGTTTGAGATAAACAGATTCTAAAAAAGATATCTTAAAACGTATTTCTAATCTTAGTCTTTAAAATTGTTACATTTGGAGAATTATTTATATCGATCGATCGATCAAAATTTCCAGATATTTCCTGGCTCTATAAAGCAGAAAAAAATGTTACAGTATTGCAATTAAATCAGCTGATTAAAATAATATAATAACGATATAATATAATAATATATTAATGTAAATTAATTTTGTGGCTTTTGAAATTTTATAGCTTTTAAAATCTTGCAGCTGATTTATGAAAATTTATCGAAATGACTAATGATAGTTATTTTCTTTATATATATTAAGAGAATATTAAAAAGTAATTAAAGTTAAACATGAGAGAATAAAGATATGTCAGATTATAGGGTGGCGCACAAATATGATGCCACAGTGATACATAAATATCTAGACATAATGTATAATGTGTAATATTCCGAGTAAGCCTGAGCAAACGCATCTAATTCATGTGATAGGGCATACATGTGATGCCTAATATAGATGGCTTTTCTAACAGAATTTATCAAAATTATCCTGCCGGGGTCCTTCGAATCAATGATGATGCAATAATTTATTTTGAGAATTATATTTTTATTCGTAATAATTTATTCATAATCTTTATAATATTTTATTTCACGTATATTTTATTATTTACACAGAATGGAACTGAAAAATAACAGAATTGACAGTATATCGATTGAAATATTAATCACATGTATAAACATTTATTATATTTATATTTAAAATACGTCTTTTCGAGTATTTTTAATAGATTGTCGGATACATTCAATATATATATGGACAAACTTGAAGATGTGTTTTTGGAAGTTTTGGGATTGTTGCAAAATCCTTGTCACGGTTACTTGGATAGATGACTGAGATATTATAAATCATATTTGTATATAAGTTTTTAGCCAAGAAAGAGATAACAGTGATCTATCATTCCATCATTTATCTTATTTGGCTTTCTATGATTAGTTATTATTTTCAAAATTTAAAATTTCTATGGGAATAATACGTCACGTTCCTAAATTGTATCAAATCCATCACGCTGAAAACATCGCATGTTCCATCACTGCTATTTGCTTTTGATAAAAGAACGTGTATATGGTCTTTATTTATATTCTATTCTAAGCGACCGTGTTCGAGGCAATTTTGAAAAAGTTGAAGTCTATCGACAAATACATGGCCGAATATACTTAACGTTATTTAATACCGAAAGAACATACTCCGAATAAAATGGAAAGTTTTGATACATTAGTACGATTAATACTTGAATTGATATATTCAGCCCCGTTATTTTTTAGATATACTGTGTATTTCGAAAAGTATTTATTGATTTTTCAGTTAATCATATTTCAATTAATTTCTCAAAACGGCAAATGGTTTAATAATCTTAAAACTCTTTCTTATAATAACGTATTTTTTTATTTTTTGTTATAATAATGATGATAATAATGTTATAGCAATATTATCCTGTTGTTTCTTGATCAGAATAGAAAGGAGAGGATTTTCCGTAATATGTCTAGATTTTTTTTCATTTTTATTTTTTAATCGAATGACAATAAAATGTGGAGGTACTTGATATGACAATTTTGTTCATCTATTAGAAATATATCTATTGAATTAAAATTTTCTCCTATATATTTTTCATATATGTATTTATCATCATGTAAGGATTGTAAAACACTGCTTCGATTGTGGGACACTTTGTGCAAATTGCATTTATATGCGTGACTAAGCTTTCAGATAAATGTCTATTCACCTAAAGAAATCACAATCAATATGTTCAATATGTTGCTTTTAGCTGAGCTAAAGAGTGAAAAATTATGAGCCTAAATAAAAATCCACATATAAGAAGTTTATGAATATTGAAGAAAGAAAGATATTTAATAGGGAAGTATCTTACATGTGACACATAGAATGTATCTCTTTTTATATTATTCTGTTACTTATAGAGCTTGATGAAACATTCTTTGGTTGATTCTTTTCTTTTAAATATTTTTATTCTTTTCTTGCTTTTTTCACTTAGATTTGATAAAACTACGCACATATCATTCAAAAGCATTATCATACATATAGCAGCTTTGCTTAACTATATAGTGCAGTATAGATTTGCAAAGAGACGCAATTTTTCGAAAAAAGAAATATTCAAGATTTTGTAATAATCAGAAAGATTTCAGAAAGTAAATTAAGAGAAAAAAAATGAAAAATGAAGAAGAAATATAATTTATGTAAGAAACATCATTATAGATATCGAATATATATTTTTGATTGGCAAAGATCGAAGAATTTTATACGTTGTATAAAGCGACATTCGTTAAAGATAATGATTTTCAATATTTACTTTTCAACGCATTTTTCATTTCGATTTGTATTCATATTAATTATAGTGCATATATATTTATTATATTTGATATTATTTAAAGAAAAATCAGAATCGAATCATATATCGAAATCATATATCGAAATTGTGTTTACTTAATTACATAAAGATTGGTATACATTGTGACAATTGTTAATAATGTATTCTGATTTTTATCTGGTTCGTACCACAAGCAATTTACGCACAGTGCAATGACATACGTGTGCTCTCGTCATAAATATTGTAATTGAATTATAATGAAATGCCAAATTTTTAAAAATTTCACATGCGATTTTTAATAATATCTTAGTCGCAGTTTAGACTCGACAAGATTATAGCGGTTATAAAAAATTATAATATCTTATATCTCTAAAAATGTTATTTGATTAATAGCTATAGAAGTATATTTATGTAACTGTACAGAAAAGATTATATACTACGAGTTATAATTCGCAAGAACATATCCAATATATTTGTAAAATCTGAAATTTGAGAAATATGCGTGTACTTTACGATATATAAGAAAATGATAGTGTCTCTCGCGACACAAGAGACGTATCAATGGTGCATTATAAGGAAAGAAAGTATATTACTTCTTGTTGAATTTTTAATTGCACGAGATATCGAATATATATTTTCGATCGAAAAATATGAGTTTTATATATTATACAAAGCGACGTTCTTAATATTTTGTTTTTTAAGTAAGATAACTCTTGTTAAATTATAAATTAGTTAAATTATAAATATTAATGATTATTTTATTCTCGAGGAAAATTATAATAATACAGACCTGATAATGATAAATATAATGAAAAGGTAGTGCCTTGGGATTAATAAATGATAAATAAATTATTTTCAAACAAAGACTTGCGATTTGTCTGATTTTTACTTTAACGTTTTCAATATTATTACGATTTTTCATTCCATTAATAATAACGTAATCTATTAATAACTATGAAGAAGCGAGGATTATCTAATTTCTAAGATTGTCTCATTATGATTCGAAATATATGATATTTCATGATGTTTCAATCAGATCTTTCAATCATAAATTTTTCCATCAATTTTAAAGATATATTTTTCTTTATGAAAGAAG
The DNA here is from genome assembly GCA_020341155.1 of Eciton burchellii. NCBI lineage: Eukaryota > Metazoa > Arthropoda > Insecta > Hymenoptera > Formicidae > Eciton > Eciton burchellii. The sequence continues at coordinate 1,159,171 of JAHMML010000024.1, forward strand.
ATATAAATGCAAATATACTAATCGAAAGTAATTTTCGTTTGAAATGATTGAAAGAAAATGAGTTTTCCTTACAAATTGATTAAACATAAACATGATTAAAATAAACATAATGAGAATTTTTATTAAAAGATGGTTTTTTAATTTTTTATCTAATTTCAATTAAATCAGTAAAAATATTATGTTAACGAAATTTTATTACGAAGTATAATTATGTAAATATATTTTTAACGTTCGAAATTATGCGTGAAAAAGTCACAAATATAAAAGACTTATAAAAGAAATTGTAAAGAATTATATTGCATAAAGAAATAGTTTTTATAGGAAGAAGTTACGTAACAAATTAATTGAAAATTTTGTGTAAGATTGAAAATATCGATGGGAAAAAAGTTTATCAGTTAATCAGAAAGAAATTAGGCTTCGTCTGAGCCACCATCATGCAGTTTATATATTATATATAATTATCGTAATATAAGCATAAGCACATAACTTTGTAATATATGCGATTCATCATGATATATTAACAACGGATGAAAAGTTGCATTAACTTTCCCCGCACGCAAAACTTGTATTTAAGCGCACCGTTCGTTCTCTGGATCAACCTGCGTTGTTGTTTTGTGTTTCGCGCTTTGATTTTTGAATATATAATGGATCCAGGGTACGAGTTGGCGATAATGATGATGCCGTAGTGAATACATCGCTCGCGGACGACGGATGGATTAATAACAAGGTGCGTATGTTTTTTTTTCTTTTTTTTCTTTTTTTTAGAATTAGATTTCTCTTTTATGTTATTAGCGCACAAAATGTAATGAAGTACAACTTTTAACTGTAATTCGTTTGTATTTTATTTTATTCTTTTTTTAGATATTAATTTTATCTTTCTGCACAAACACATCTGCTGGAAACGGATCGTTACATTATTCAAGGATCAATTATCGTTTTGCTACGGAATTCCTACAAATTACAGTAATCGTGATGAAAATATAATAATAATAATAATAATAATGTCGCATATTAATTGTATGATAAAGAAGAGTATAAAATAGATACTGACATTGATCCATGCATACGCGTACATGCACATACACATAAATAATAGCAGAACGTTTCATTATTTTGAACAATCAAATATTTCGAATAAAAGGAATTACTTATTTTATAAATCTGCATGTTGAGGTAATAATAATGCACTATAGTTGTTTCGTTTATTTTTGTGCTTGTGTATTTATGAATGTTGGATGAATTAATACTTAATATACACTTCTTCCAGCAGCTTATACTTTTTCATATCTTTTATGAATAAATATCAAGTTTCCTTAATAAAAATTTGCATATGTAAATTTTATGTAAATATAAATGAATCATTTATACATTATATGAAATATATTTAATTTTACGCAATGTTTATGTAAGTTAATAAACCTTGATATAATATTTATGTAATAATAATATAATTCATATGAATATCACAAGATCTATACACATACACACACACAGTTATCCGTATATAATTATAACTTGATTAGAAATCTTTGTAGCGTTTAATATCTATTGTACAGAAAGTAATTTAAGGACACACAACATTGTTCGCTCTGTATAAATATAATTAAGCTCAAGTTCCGCTTTCACATTATGTTGCAGGAGTGGAAGTATGCCTTCCGCGCAAAATAAAAATGTTCATCAAGACTTGATAAACTACCTGTCGAGAAGGTATGATGACGAGTCGAAGAGCTATTGTGCAACATGTTGATCGATGATATCCATTATGTCTGGATCGTCTACGTACATAACACACATTCCAGTTGCTTCTCTAACGAAAATTGCACTGTAAGCAAATTAACTCCGTTGCTGCTAGTTTTTCATTCGTAGCTTTACACGGATGAACTGAACAAGTGATATGAATTGGCTATTGCGTTTCGGATCAGTATGAGATGTCGATGAATCTCAGTAACATTAAGTAATTTGAATCAAAACTTAAAAGAAATCACTATCATTTATCTCACATCAATTGCGCACGTACATTGTGCGATTTTCTCAAGTTTTCTTTCGCGCTAGTACATTATTTCAATTGAAACTGTTCGAACGACCACGTTGTTATTGACTAAGACGCATCTACGTCGCTTAATATAAATATATTCCTATGTTTTATACATCGTTTGATTTTTATATTTCCATTGTAATCTTTAACGTTCATCTTGCATAATTATTTTTAACAAAGCATTGACAAGCATTAGCTGGAGTCTCTTGAGTTTAGATAAATGATTCTAACATTTTTGATTGAATCATTATTTTTCGTTCCACTTGTATTTTCGATATTTCTACATTTATGCGCCTGAGAGCTTGAAGACTTAGATCTCTTTTTGAGCAGATTATATCGTGAACGTGTTAATTGTCAAGAAGTGTTACGTCATTATCACACATTCCACGGGAATTTTTGGACTCCATAATGAACTATAAAAACGTTACTGTAAAAAACAGCAATAATAAAATTAAATTGGTTCTAACGGAGAAAGAGAAGTGATTTTTTAAAATATAAATTGAATATAAATAATATAAATGTTAAAAAAAATATTTTTTTTAATATTAGGTCACATGGATATTATGTAACGATATCAGAAATTTAAATTCATGGTATCCAGTGATAACGACATTTGAAATTATCTTCTGACAAAGCCACAAATCTTTATTTAAAAAAATTATTTGGAATAACAAAAAAGCTCAAAGCGCATTTTATTTATTTGATATATTTGTTTTTCGTTATTTATTGAATATTTTATGATTATATGATTTTGTATAACAACATATTGAAAAGCGCGCGCACGCACGCGCTTGTGTGCAATATGATTATGTACACAAATATAATACTGTGTGTTATCATTTATATAGGTCAAACGAAAAATTTTTCTAAAATAATGAGCTTTTATATTTGACGCAAATGATGTAAGAGAATAATAACATCAAATAATATTCGAGAAGTATAATATATTATCAACTCACACAATAAATATAGGTATCATTTTATCATATATGCGATATTGGTATAATAATAGTGAAGCTTTCGAAGTATACTAGCTCTCAGGTGCAATATTGTTATTTAATGACATACATGTGTAAACTTTGATTTATAATAAACATTTCCACTTGTATATCTGTCTTATTACTTTTATCTTTCAATCTCAGAAGATGAAAATCTTCCTAATATTTACATATGAAAATCTTCCTAATATTTATGCATAATTGATATAATTAATTTGAGAGCATGAAAGTTTTAGTATCTCCATTCTTTTTATTCTTTTAAGCAAAAAGAGATACGAATAAGTTCAGATTAAGTTTATATAATACTATAATACTATATACGATACAATTAATTTTTAGAAACTTCAAATACATATGCATATCGTTCCAGAGAGAAAAAGTCTTTAATAAAAATTTTAATATCAGAGGATCACTTCAATCGTGAATAAAGAGGAGATTATATATAATTATATCCTATTTTTAATCTTATTTATGTATAAACAAATTTCTATAAAGAACAATAATATTATAAAGTGATATTAATCGTGAGTGAAATTGAAATAAAGCATATGACGAAAAATCTGGAGAAAGTTATCTTTATCTTTATTTAACAATACATATAATACGTGTAATATAATATATAACTATAGTATAACTAGAAATAGACTTCTGGAATATGTAAAAAAATTTTTATGAAAAATATCGGACTTTGCAAAGTTGAATAACATTTATTATTATTATTTTAATCTGGCAACTTTCAACACTATTTGACTTTATAATGAGTAGCAAACACGTCGTACTATTAATTTAGTTAATTTTTTCTTTGCATTAATCGGAATCGTGAAAACAGTTGAAAACAATTAGTGTATTGTTTTGTTACATTTAAGATTCAACCACGTCTCATTCAGAAACCTCTATTTTTTATTAGATTTTTTACTTATATTTTCGAAACACATCTTTTTAATTTTTTACTTATTTCTATTTTATTTTGTCACTTCTATTTGTTATATTCCACAAATTATATATTTTCTAAATATTTTTCTTCTTCTTTGAAAAGAATTTTGAAACTTTGAAATATCGCATCTGGATATCCTTAATATTATGATGAATATAAATTTTTCAAAGTTTTAATTAGATGAGTCGTTAATGTATCAATTCAATGTAATTTGATGTTCAATTATAATTTGATAAATAATAAAGTTTACTATGATGAATAAACATTTGGAACTGGTTGACCACCTTTTCACTTTAATGTTTGTTAAAAGATTTAATCGGGAATTGAAACAAAGTATCAGTAAGAGTATCTCAGAAATGAAAATGTAATCATTCGTTTGAATATAGTTCGTTTTACGAATACTTCGAAGTAGTTTTTCTTTATCCTTTCGAATTTCAAGAAAGAAAAGAAAAAAAAGAAGCATTTGTAGTGCTAACTGCAACTATATCATTTAAATGACAGAAAATGTGGTCTGATTACGGATGATGACCTTTGCTATTCGATAATCGGATAATCGACATTTTATGATCGAGCAATTAAGCGAGTCAAAATGGAAAAAATAGCATGATACAGGAATTGTCATGAGTATCATATGTGGCATAATGGCATAACGCGATTGCATTTTCAATCCAAGAAAACTGGGAGAGTTTGCTCTAAGATTGTTAAACGGCCAGTAATAGTAAATATCATGTCCGATATGTCTGAAGAAGAAATGATTCGGTGAAGAATCTAATGCTGATGATATTACCATGGAACTGTCAGAGGAATTGCATGATCGTAGCTGAATCTTCATGCAGGAATTTTTATTCCTACTGTAGAAAAAGCGGGATAAAAATGCATAAATGTATTCAATTTTTATAAGAAGTTGTTAAAATGTATCAAGATAATAACATAATGAAAAGTATTACCGCATTATTTAAGACATTATTTAAGATTGTAAACGATTAACATATCATTCTAAATTGGTATACCGAAAAAGATGTTATTAATCGTTTTGTATCAATATATCTGCAATACATAAAATATTATATTCAAGTTAACTCTGACCGTGAACGATTGTACATAACAATTGTATAATAAAAAAAACTTTTATATATATAGAATCTTGTAGAACATATCGCGCACGCATGTGTGTTTATGTATGTGATTTTCAGGAACTTTATCCATGATGGATTATCTATGAAAGAATTACAGATTACAATTTCCCCTTTATTCGTTTATTTATTTATTTGTAGCTAAGTATTCTTTTTGTATTTAGGATTGATTGAATATTGAATATAAATGAAGGAATTTAGAAAGCTGAGAAGTGCATAAACGAAATTTACAAATCTTATTCAGAAAAAATAGAAAAAACAGAATATTCCATATAAAGCTACTGAAATTAAATTATTGATTTTTGAAACAATTCATAAAGTTTACAAAATTTAAAGATCATTGTTATGAAATGTGTATGTGTATGTATAGGAATACTTGTATATACAGAAAAAAGAATATATATATATATATTCTTTATATATATAATATTTATCTTTATATAATAAAGATTTGTCTTTATATATAAAGAAAAATTAAAGATTATAATATAAAGAAAAATATTCCTTTTTAAGATATGATCTTCCATATAAAGACAAAAATATAAAAACTAGTTCCTCAATGAATGCGAAGATAAGATAATGTTTTATCATTAACGATAAAAAATAATTATGATTTCATATACAAGCAAAATTACTATTTAGTTTATTTTTATAATTTCCGTTATAATACATTTATATTTATATTTATATTATCATTATTATATTATAATATATTTATATATTTAGATATATATTATATAGGTATATTTATATTTATATATTATTCTTTATGTTATACTATCTACTTTTTATTATTGTTTGTTTAACTCTTATATATATATGCATATATTTCCTTTAAATACGTTTACGTGTAATTTAGGTAGTATGTATCGTGTGCACAAAGTTAATAAGAAATTAAATTAGATATATCTATTTTCTTACATAGTCTATAGACTGTTTATATAAAACATATAAAACTTACTATATAACTTTTTATTCGTGATTTCTTTATGTAGGATTAATTTTGATAATTATAATTTCAAGAGATCAATTAAGGAAATTAATTAATTTATTAATATAAGTAAATTTATTAATGTAAATAATAATAACGATTAATAATAATTATTCGAATAATAATTCGGACACATGGAATAAATAGAATATTTAAATCCATTGAAATAATAGAAAAATGTTTATTGAGCATAGGGTTACATAATACAATGGTAGTAATCGTTGAAAGACGTAACAACAATGTAATTGATAGTACAAGCTTTTATAATGTATAAAAAATCATTTACTTAAACATATTGGTACAAATTTTTCTGATTTGTATCGGTTTGTGACTAGCATAATAAAAGCATATCATCGACGCATTAATAATCGTTATGTTAATCATTGTGAAAGAAAATTAAACCATATCTACGTATTAAACTATAATCACTATATTGAAAATAATACATTTATGATGCATTTAATAAATTAATGCAGGAAGATGAAAAGAAAAATATACATTTATATATTATTAATTATTATTATATGTATAACGAGTATATTATAAGAGATAATAAAATACGAGGCTGATCTTTCATATCATTGATACTTTTTGCAAACCTTACGTAAAAATCGTCAATATTCCTTTATATATTTTAATATTTGTATGTTTTATATCGACGATTGTGTATTATTGCATATTTATCATCATTGTCATCATCATTCTTAATTTTCTTGTAAATTTATTGATACACACAATATAAGAATTACATGCATACATCCACGCATGTACGCATACACAGCCTTTTAGATGCAGATCAGCCTGGAAAACTTTTACAAAGAAAAAAACGGATAAAAAATCACATTTAGAAAATACTTATTAATAAAAATATGTATACAACTTGTAATAATAAATACATGACATCTTCACCTACGATTGTTTATCTATGATACTAATTCGTGACTTTTTCTCTTATCTCGTAGAAAGTACTTAAAATAGAAGTATCTAAGCAAATTTTCTTTGTTCCTTATTATAAAGATTGCGTCGAAAAATTTTTTTAAGAATTCTTTGTCATTCAATAGAATAATATTATAGTATAGAAAACTTATAGTAATCTCCATTTTCTGCGTTGTACATAGTATGTTTATATGTACAAACACACTTATACGCATCGAAGAATATAGTGCAATGTTCGTAGACTTCTTAAGAGATTATCGCATGTTATCACTATACATACAAATATGTATGTGTGTGTTATGTATAGAAATGCAATTTAAAATACAGTGTTAATAAAAATGGATTACATCAATCAAAAGCAAAATCTCAAAAAAATCAAATTAACAAAAAAATTATTAATTTTTTTCATTTGAAGTATATATGAAAAGCATAAAAAGTTGTTCATTAAATAGGAAATTTTATTAAATTAATTTAATTTAATTATTAATACATAATTGATATAGTAATCGTGTTCTATTCCAATTAAATAAAATGATCTTACAGTGACATTATCGACAATTGTAATTGTCAATTAATGATATAAGAAATATCTTTTACTTACATTATCTTAAATTAAACATTTTTCTGATTAAAAAATTGATGATTGAGGCTTTATGAAAAAAATTTTCACAAAGATGCTAATGTTTATTTTTTCATTCTTGATATATTTATTTTTGTCACCTCTTTTCATCTTAATATTATATTAAAACTTATACGTGGAACTTATGATATTTTCTAAGAAATAATCTTGCATTGACTATAATTAAAAGTGCATATTATTGCAGTTACATCAAGAAATGTATTCGTTGCGACCAAATATCTATTAACTAAATCAAATATAGGAAAAGAAAACAAAGCAATGTGCATATGAATGTATGCATATATGTTCGGTTAATTAAAATATCTTTGCACCAGAACAATTTCGCGTTGACAATAATATTCCATTTTTATTATAGATATACTTCAATAAATATAAATACTGAATAAATCATATACGAATATATCTCTTGATAATGCGATGTATGTACTTTTAATTATATTGTTTCAATTCAAAATTAATTCTTAGAAAGTTTTATAATTTTTATAAATTTAATATTAAGATAGAAGAAATTCAAAGAGAAAAAATATCAAGAATGACGTAAACATTAATATGCATTGTGAAATTACATATTTTCTTAAGTTTATTTCTCCAAATTTATATATATAAAATAATGATACATAAAGAATAAGATCTTAATAAATACAAGTTTTTATGTCCATTTTTATTCTTTTTTAAAAGAAAAAGAGTAATTATATAATGATATATATATATATAGAATACAAATGAAATAAATGTTACTACTTATGTATTACATATAAATATATTTCAGAAAAACACACAGAATTAAACATTATTTAATTAATCTTTTTGCATAGAAAATTCTATTTTTTATGTATCATTATTATTAAAAACGCTATTGTTTTTTCATATTCCATCGTTCGAAAGGAAACTCAATTTCTCACTCAGGAAAATGTGACAGATTGACTATTAAATATCGCATAAAATATATTGCATTTTCAGATTTTTCTATGTTACTTAAGAAATTTGTTTTTCTTTAATATAATAACCACATCGGATACAAATTTCTTTTATCTTTAAGTACCTGAAATACTTGCGTAAGTTGCAAAGACTCTTGATTATTCGTTGTCATTTATTCTTAATGTAACAAATATTTCGCAAAAATGGCAGTACTTAAAAGATTTTTTGCAAAAATTCTGAAAATGTTGATATAAGTTAATATTAAGATATATTTTAGTTTATATAAAATACTGTGCATTCCAGTGAATTTTCGCATAGTGTAACTTAATAAAAAAAAAAAATAAAAAAAAAATAAAAAAAAAGAAAAGAGAGACAAAGAGAAACGGTGATACCGATTTATGAGAATGTCTAGAAATTATCTTAAGTCAATTAAAATACTTCTTTTAAGAACTAGTTTTGGGCCACGCTATCTTTGCATCGATTCGCTTGTAAGCGAACAGGCAGTGAGAAAGCTCTTGAGGACATTCGTGATCTCCCAACAACGTTTCTGAAACAAAGTATATTAATGTAGTTGATACAAATAATTTAAGTACATATATAATGTGAAAAAAGCGCGTTTATAACAACATTAATAGTTATAACAATTAACAAATTTTTTTTTCACGATATTATGTGCTATTTTATATTGAAATTCATATTACATCTATTTTTTATATTTTTAAATATCAGATACACACCTTCCCCTTGTACCAATTTGAAAAGTCCGTAGTCTTGAGGATTCGTGCACCTGATTTTATGCGCGAGGATGCGACAAATTTCTTTAGTATTCATGTTGGGCCGCACAGGAAGTGTCCTATTATTCAGGGAGCCATGAAGTTCATCTGGTATCAAAATTCGTAATACGGACGAACAGTCCGGAGTTCCGCTTCCCTAAATCAATATTTTTATCTGCCTTTTTACGTCTTATTTAAAAAAAATGATATATTAAAAATGGTCAACTAAAAAGAACACGCGCGCGCGCGCACACATTCTTTAGTCTCTTTTCTCTTATTTAAAATATTATAGTATTAACGTTTACAGCCATCAAACCTTTATATAATAATATTTCAATAATTGTCATACGCTCTTTAAAAATTCTACAATATATAAAAATTTTTTTATAGATATATGTAATCTTATTGTGTGTTTGAATAAATAAATTGACTTTGACATACATTTTCAAGATCATTACTTTATATATGAGTCAATATAATCTCAAAATATATCTTTATTTAGAATGTTATATTACAATTTTATTGAATCTATATATGAGGATATAATTGACACAAGCCTTTAATATATCTGTAATATTAAAATTTTATAGAAAATTTTCTTAGAGAATTTCTCCTTCCTAAACTAGTTTTTAATTATTAATACTTAATAATTAATTTTCATGAATTATATTACTATATTATTATTGATATTAGTTATTATTGCATTGCATAAAGAAATTTTTCCCAAAAAGAAGATAATATGTCATTCGTTGCTTACATTCGAAGTTGATACGGTATTCTGGATGGACTTAAAATTCTTCAATGCTTGTATTGCACTTGATAAAGTCGTTATATAATAGCCGCCTTCACCACTCAATAAAGAGTTATGTAGTAGACCCCACATATATTCAACTTCGATCTCTGCATCCATCACTTTACCGCGCACCAATATCCATATTACCAACGGCAAAAGATCGTCAGCAGTCAACATGACATGTTTGTCCGGATTAGCCTCCTTCACCTGCAAATATCGCAATTGGGAAATGTTATAAATCAGATTATACAAAACATCGTGAGAATATTTATGTATAATTTAAATTCTTACAGAGTTAAAGAGAATCGAAATAGCCGACAATAGATACTCCAATTTTTCCAATGGAGAATCGACTTGTTGCAATCGCTCGATGCATTTAAGAATATTTTCCACATCCTCTTCCAAGGGAGGGTTAATTTTTGACTATACAAACAAATAATGGAAATAAGCTTGATAAATTTCAACTCCAAATTTAAGTTTAATTTAATAAAGATCTATTATTCACATAAAATTAGTTTTTGAAACGTTTTTGATTGCGGAATAATAATAATAATTTTCGATCTATTTTATTTACTTATTTAATTATGGATATTTGAATTTAAAAGCTAGAATTAGAATAATTTTCAATATCTCACATGCAAATGGAAACTTGATTCCAATAGGGATAACCAAAATCATTGAAAATATCAATACTGAGCAATTTCGAATAGTTCATAAGGTTTCCTGATAAATCTTTCATATTTAATGTCTATTAATTATTATAAATTTTACGTTTCTCTCCCTTAATATAATATATGATAGATTTGGTGGTTAACTAATTACTTATAAATTAATAAAAATAAAGATTGCGCGTGACTCTCGAGTGATTTAGTTATAGTAACTTAGAGCATTCTATCCTTAGTATAGAATGTTAAAGACTATATTTTTACTTGTATCGCAAATCTACTCACTATTACACCGAGGTCAAAAATGCTTTTGCCCTGAGCAAGTTGAATATTCTCTGCCAAAGTCTGCAGCGCTTGACTGGTAGCGTAATTATCAATTAAAAGCCCATATATGTGCTCTCGCAGAGGCGTCACCACTAATTGCATCATCACCTCTTCGAGGATCGCGTCGAGATTAAGGAATTCGTTCGAACGTAGTGTTAGTCGCTCTTTCTCTACTTTCCTTTCGAACTCGGGTTCGCCGTTCACTAGGTAGTTCTTCATACCCGACATGAACTGTCGCATATTGCGCATTACCACTTTTGGATCCGCTTCCTTGCTTTCCCGTGTACATTGGATAAAATTGTCGATGTTCTGCGAGAAAGTTGTAGTCTTATCAGTTGCGAGCTGAAGAGCGTACGCCCTGATAGCCGCACTAGCCGGATTTTGTTTGCGATTTCTGTAAAGCGCCTGCACTCGTGGCGGGGCTGTGAAAAAAGGATTTTCAGATAAGAACGAGGCAGAAAGCGTAGTGACAATTTAGTGAAGCGCAATGATTCCTTGTTATAGGATTCTTTTCATTCGCAAATATAGAAAGGAGATAAATGATAAGTCGAGAATAATAAAAATCTTCATTGAATTATTATACGTTTATCATACATGATTGATTATCGATTATTGATTTTTACATAAAAGATAACGGATACCTCTTCGCGCAAAAGGAACAAGAAGCGTGAAAAGGATTAAATACTCAAATATCGACTTTGTTTACTTTATCTTTCATTTTTACCTTCGAATTACAAGTTTTGAATCAACCTAAGTTGTCAGTGTGCAAAATGGTCAGTGACGATTTTCTGCTGAGAAAAAGACTTCATGAGCATATTACGCACAAGTAAATTAGCAAATAATTATGTTTAGAATATGTGTTCGCTTAACATATGTTTGTTCATTATTTTGAGAAGCCTTATCAGAAATCAGAATAAATCTTTTGTATAAGCGCGATTATTGATATATGAGTTCAAAGTTTTTGATGAATCTCGCAAATTAGCTTTCTTTGCAAATTAATGTCCGTAATTTTTTTAAACTTTTTTTCACTTTCCGCGAATGTAAAATCACTGCAAGTGTTTTAAACGATTTTAATAACTTTCAAGTAGAAGTTTCAAAAAGTCTCAAATAAAATAAATGCGGAAGATGAAGCGAATGAATAGAAATAGAAAAGAAAAAAAAAGTAAAGTTAGAATAAAACAATTATATTAAAAATAATATGAATTAATGCTATAATGAAGTATTAAATTTTCTTTTCTTTTTCTCTAATCTTCAATTTCGCTTGAATTAAAATTTAATTAATTTGATCATTTGTTCATTTAATTGTATTAATAAAAATAACTCATTCAAAATTTTTCTATTTTCTATGAAAAGTTCTTTTTCGTTTCAAGTTCAATATAGTATTAATATAATATATATAATATGTAGTATTAATATTAATATAATAATATTAATCGATCTTTTTACTTTATAAAATTTTACTTTGCATTAGAATGTAAATAACTGAAAAACGTGGGATGAAAAGTATTCAAATTACTTGAATAAGTTTTGAACTACTCTATCACAGTTACAAATCCCTATACAGATCATCAATTCAATAGTTGGCGAACAACTGTGAAAAAAGTATCTGCTTTCTTTGAGAAAAAATTTAGGGAAATAATAAACTTTTCATAGAAAGTTGAAGAAGCAGTATTTTTTCTAATGACGAATAAGATAGCAATGTTGTTATAGTACTTCAGAAAATTCTTTTCGCTCATAATTGTTCGATAAACATCGAGATAATTTATTCGATTTTACATTAGATTTTACAAACTTTTTAAATTAAAATATAATCATATATCAATTCATGTTTGAATCTTAATATTCTATGTTCCTCTTTCACTTTCCAATCCAATTTATATAATTCAGAAATAATTTGCCTCATCCAATAGAGGACGCTGATCATTATAAAGGATATTAAAGAGTTTAGCTTTCCAGGAAATGGTTTTGGATTCTAATAATGTTCGGAATTATTCTATTGTAATTGGCAAAGTAACAAACAATGTATTAAGAATTTCACTATCTTTCGCGATGATGATTTACTATGGTTACCTATTATCATGGTAATAGGTAATAGGTAATAGATAAGGAAGAAAAAACAAACCTGACAGTTGTCGATTGAAGTCGATGATCATAGTGAATAATTTTAGCCCTTATAATTACGAAAACAATTAAATGCTAATTTATAAATTAATAAACCCTGATACAAAAGATACAATAAATTAAATTTCCTTGTCAATATTTATTAATAAATCACTTACGTTACACTAATATAATATACAAAATTTATTTAAATTAATTACTTAAACATACCACAATTTACTATAATTTTAATTATTTATATTTTTATTATCTAAAATAATAAATTTAAATTAAATTTTTATTAAAATTAAATTTTTTATTAAAATTTTATTAATAATTTATTATTAAAAATCTCCTCAATGTAAAAGAATTATTTTATCTTAAACTAAAATTTTATTTATATATTAACTAAATACACTTTCCAATATATTTACTTTGTTACGACTCCTGCTATTTAATTTAAATTAATTATACTATACATATTATACATCACTCATATCGAATAGATTAACTACATGTTCCTGAAGATCCACATGAGAGAAAATACATAAGAGCAAATATGACTTATGTGAAAAGTGTGGATCAAGAGAATAGATAGCAATTTCTTTAGATTCTTCTTGATTGTGAATAAATAAAATTGTGCACTGATAAGTTACGATTATCTGCTGATATTTATTATATAATACTTATTTATTATATAATTGCTATTTTGTCAAATATTCACGAAAGCACACGGAAGATTTATAGAATATAGAATAAATAGAATATTTTGACATATTGGAATATGCGATCATTAATATATGATGCACAGTTGAACACGCGAACTTTAAATGATCTAATTATCCTTCTGTTTGAACTATAATGAAGTTTTTACATATATGTACGTGGATGCACACATATACAGGCGCGCGCAAACTTTATATAATATAAATCAATATTACATTTTTCGGAATTTAACAAAGGTTTTCCAAAATCAGAAAATAATATAATCAGTATTACTTTTGTCCGTGTTAAAGTGATAATATATCTATACTAAAATATCTTCGAGTATTCTTTATTATTATTATTATTATTATTATTATTATTATTATTATTATTATTATTATTATTATTATTATTATTATTATTATTATTACGATTTTCTATTATTTATCAGACATATTATGAATAATTGTAACGTTTAATATTGTTACAATTAAATTAGGAAATTGTGATGGAACAAAAGATGGAACTCAAGTTTTTATGCGCATGCACACACGCAAAGGATTAAAGAATATATTTCAGAATCGATGTTATTCACTTTAATTGAAACAATAAAGAGTCATTAACGAAACAACAAATTAAGTCTAATTGAAAGTCGGATTATTTAGAAATTACGATCAACATTAATCGCGATGAGATTTGTATTCGCGAAAGAGAAGAAAGGAATTGTTCAAGATATATACGTCAAATAACGGAAAATAGCAGAACAAAGCCGAAAAACAAAGAGCTTCTTTTACTTCCATGGACGGATCCTGATTTACGAGAAAAAGCGTTTTATACTAAACACTATTTAATATCGACATATTATGTTATGTAATTATATAATTTATAATTAATTCTTGAAAGTAAGCGCTGATACAGATTAAATAAACAGAATTTATTAACTATTATAAATATAAAGAAACAAAGTGCAATATGCAAATGAATAAATAATAGACATTATTTCTGTTTAATAGGAGATACACTATATTAAATTAACAGATTATATCAAGTTAAAAATTCATAAAGATTATGATTAATTGCATTGCGTTTTTATAACGTTGAATTCGTTATACTACATTTATCTATATTTATTCTATTAAATAGAATTATGAGACCTATCGATTTGACGATTAGAGTTTTGCATCTTTATCATCTATGATATATTCGACTATCCTCACTGTACTCGTATTTTTAGCAAGATCATATGCGGTCGACAAATTCTTGTCGACAGACAAGACAGTCTGCTATAAAAGAGCAGCTAATCGAGATATGAACGGGCAGTCTGAAGCATTGTACAACGTACGCATTGTTCTACATTCTATGCTTCTTGTCTTATATTTCATATTGAGTACGTAATGTTTCATCCTACAATATTATTTCGTATATTACTGGTATTATTGAAATTATGATTCTTATTATAATAATGAACATTCCAGAGAGCCTTAAGAAGCTATTAAAACTATTTAAATTGTATTTGATTGATTTGTATTCGATACACACTTTTGGCAATTAAATTCCACTTCAATCAATATTAAGGGGCAAATAGAATCTAAAACATATGATTATTTAGTACGTATATTCCAATTATTTTATGTGATATTTATATTCAATTTATACTAATATGTAATTTAATATAATATTTGTACGCGCATCAAATATTTTGATCCGCTTTTTAATAATATCAAAAAGCTATTATTGATAATATTTTGATGCAATGAATAATTAAAGAAACGTTCGCGAAAGTATTATATATATAAACTATTATGTATTATATATGATATAAAAGAGACATGCTGCCTGTAATAATTAATATAAATTAAATGATTAAGGTAGCAATCGTGTTTCAAGCATTGAAACTTGATCACATAATTTTGATTTCATATCTTTTCTCATTATGGAATTTTTTCCCACGGATCATATTTAAGTACATAAAATTTCTATTTGCATCATATTTGTTCATATAATTATCATATAATTCTGCTATTATACTATTTATTATATTGTATTATATTATTCTAAGAATAATCGTTAAACAAACGAGATTTCAAAATGTAAAATCTTGAGAATAAGTCGAAATAACAAATACATATTCTTATCTTATATTCAAGCAATAGATGAAAATGAACCGTGAAGTCATGTCGATATTTCTCATATATAAGATTGACTCATAGAATTATGATTCATATCGATTAATATTTTTATTAGAATAGAATAAAGGTCGATTCAGAGATTTCTTTCGAACTGTTTTTCGTTGAAATATATAATTCATATTAAAGCATATTCAGATATGAAAAAAGTTGACGATTTTGTTCAAATTCTTTTTTAATGCGATTGGTGTATTGCATATGTATCTTCATATCTTCTGTTAGATATCTTCTTAGCACATTAAATAAAATTGTGCACTGATAAGTTATTTATTTGCTGATATTTATTATATAATACTTATTTATTATATAATTGCTATTTTGTCAAATATTCATGATGCTCACGGAAGATTTATTATAGAATATAGAATAAACATGTCTTGGATTGTATTTGTTATAGCTAATTTCTTATTGTTAACATATCTCTTGAATTTAATAATGTGCAATATCGTGAGAATATTATCAAATAAATTATGTTTTTGTTAATAAATAATGTATTTGCAAAGCAAATATGTTGAAATCAATATTAATAATTAATACCGAGATCAATAAATTTTGTCATATCGGAATACGCGATCATTAATACGTGATGCACAGTTGAACACGCGAACTTTAAATGATCTAATTATCCTGTATAATTTATGTGAATCGATTTGGAAATCTTATCTTTTTATCAATAGTTCGGTTAATCGAATATTTAATAAAACTAAAAGATTTAACTTCAGACACTCGCTGCATTGTATCATCCGTTAGATGGGAATAACTTATCATTACACAGAGATCTTTGAGTTTTAAATATCGTCATATAACATTTCTCAATAAACTTATTAAATTGTAATGACATAATCGTTGAAATTAACAATACCATACGAAAAATATATTTTACCATCATTGTAATACGATATTTATTATAGTAATAACCAAATAAAAAGAAAGAAAAATAACAAGAGTCGACAAAAGTCGATACACGTTGTTTATTAAAGTTAGATCAAAAACACTGTTAAGGTTTTTTTTATGTGTTGTCTTGGGTTTTGAAATGTTTTTGATACAAACAGCTTATATCGAAGCTTATATCGAATATGAGTCACAAAGCCAATGGATTAAGTCGCAACCGAAATAAAGGAAGATTTATTGTTATTGCGTTATTGCTTGGTAATATTAAACGTCGAAAGACTAGTATCTTCATTAGTATCTTCAGTATCTTGCGAGAAGCCAGCAACGGTCGCACATTCGTTACTGAGTTAGCGCGAGTATTCAGATATTGTAACCGTTAAATCATTTGATGATTAAAGAAGGCTGTTTTGTTTTCTAACGACTCTCATCTTCACTGAACACACTCTCTCGAACTGGCAATAAATAAATATATAAACGCTGTTGCGCGAAACATCGAAGGCGCGTTAACAGGCACTCAAAGTTAATCAATAGCAAATATCATTAAGATTATATATTTTCATTTCCTTGTTTGGCACAACAGTTTTTAAATTTACTCATATATTTTTACATATATCCTTTTTTATTTTATTTTTTTGCATCGAATATTTCTTTCAGATTGGTATAAATTTTTAAAAAAATCTTTCCTATCGAAAATCGAACTCAAATAATCTATAGCATGTATATCTGTTATTTTTGAAATTCTTTTTCCAATCTTTTTTTAGTACGTTATAACGTATACTACAATTGTGACGTTATGGAATAATATAGAAATAAATTTAATTATAAATTTATAATTTAATTAATAAATTAAATTATAACGAAATAAATAAAAATACAAAACTGAATAATATTGCGCCATAATCGCATATGCGACACTCACTTCCGCGTAAACACTTGCGACATTCACATAACATCGCTTTTACAAGAGAAGTCCTACTTATTTATAATACAAAATATAATGTACAAGATATGCTAACATAATACGAAATCGGATGGAACAACTAGAAAAACGTTTCGCAAAGAAACATCGCATACCAGAAAACATGTCTCAAGATGTGAATAATCTCCGATTAGGAGCGATTATGAATTTGGATGTTATTTCGTCTCAGAGAAAATCTGGAATTCTTTTTTCTTTAATAATGATTTTTTACACGTTTTCCTTTGCCGTTGATTTTTAATTCCAATGCATTAGTTTAGCACGAATGCAATAATATATTAGAAAATAAGTGATTGAATAGATAATTAATAGAAAAATTTCTGTTAATTGAACAAAAAAGCAATAAAAAATAATTACAGCGAACTAAAAACAGGAAAAAAGAATATAATCGTTTAAGTTATTGTATCCATAATAAGATTTTTCTATTCTATTCCAACTCCGTTTTATTTCCTTACAAGTTGTTTATTATCGGATATTTTTTTTTTCCAGAATAGTTTGCATGACACAATGTCCATTAACATGACAATATAGATAAAAAGATTTATTTCATATCATTTCATCAAAAGATTTTACGAATGGAACTATTTTTCCGATGAGCATGAATGAATCATGTGCAGTCCTTTTTCGGATATTTCGCGGATTCTATAATTATATCAGATTTTCTTCGCTTTCTACGCTTTCCCATAAGATATACTTTTGATGCACATATGGCATTAATGGTATGCTCAAATTTTTGGTATGATATTTGATATAACAAAGTATTTTCAATGAAGGATAAATTTTCATAAGATTTGAATAGACATCACAATAATTTTTCCTCATATAAAGTCATACATATCATATAAATAGCCATATTTCAAATAAGCGATTCTTTAGAAAATATGATGAATATTTATTATTTATCTTTTCTCTGTTGAAAATGGGAAAAGATCAAATAATCTAATCAGGACTAATTAAAATAAAATTATTTCTCTCTTGATCCGAGAATGTATTAAAAAAGATGCAACGGCAATTCTTCTTAATTGAATTAATTTCTTATATTAAAAATCGGTATTTTGAAACAATCTGTATAAAAAAATATTGAGATAAAATAGCTAAGACATGATTTAGTGATATATTTTAATTTCTGTATACATATTTCCAAAAAGTTCTTTTTATTATTCTTCGACTTTGTCATGAATAGAAAAATTTATTTCATATTTTTAATTATTTATGAAATATATTACTTATATTACATAATCGTAGTTATATGTTAGAATAATTATTTATCCAATTATCATTTTTAAATATATTTTCTTGAACAAAAAAAGAAAGTTGAAATATTATAAAAATTAGATATTAGTAATCAATTAGTAATTGATTATTATCGAATTAATCTAAATTATTATTGAATTAATCAGATATTTAAAAAATACCATGAATTTACTTTGTAAAAAGGACAAAATAATTTTATAAAGATAAAAGCAAAGTTTTTTTGTAAACTAAATACAAAAGAATTTTAAATATTCAGAGATTTACTTGAATATTTTTTGGAATTTTCGAGAGAAACAACACTTCCAAATAATTTAATAATTCATTATAAAAAGATGAGACTTACATAAGAGAGGATCTAGTCGTTCCCTGAAGTTCTTACTTCGCTTGATTTTCTCGATATCGCTGTCCGCATCAGTATCTAACATGGTCTCCCATTCAGAAGGATCGTAAGTGCGATCTTTCCGCGAGTCCGATGTATTTTCACGTTCTACGTTCCGCTTTTCCACATTGTCATACGAAGAGTTTCGGTCGCTGTACGATTCGCACGTATCCGGAGGCTTTAATAATTCTGGATATCTAAGAGAGAAATTTAAATATCACTATTCATTCCCATCATATCTTTCTGTTAATATGCTTCATAAGTGACAACCGATACAATATAATCTGATATCGGGTGTGATTTATAATGAAAAAAAGAATTATATATAAAATTTATATATAAAATTATAAAATGAGTATAAAAGAATAAAATAATATCAAAAAATGTTATACTTCTTCCTTTTTCTCTTTTCTCTTTTTGTCCCTTTTCTGTTTGTTTTTTTCCTGCTTTCCTATTATCATTTTTTATTTCTCTATCATGAAGTTTATTGGCTATTCATTTTAATCATGTTAAAAACATACCGTTGCAAAATGATGCTCTGAACGGTCAAAGTGTTCCCGATGATATCCTTGTTGCACTCCTCGTCACCCGGAAACTTTTTTGTATTGATGTTGTTACCCTCGTAGTCAGCATTGCAATCGTAATCTGGTTCGCAATCTTCGGTTTCGTTGCCTTGAAAAAGTTGACGAGATTCGATATCATATATAATACATATCCAGTATTTTAGAAAAAATTATATTTTCATAATTTTTTTCGATCATTATTGTAATCCGCGGTATTGTTTTATAAAATAGTTCTGGTTATCTCAAAAAATATTACAATAAGAGTTCTATAATATGTAATATGTAATATGTAATATGTAATATGTAATGTGCAATATGTAATATGTAATATGTAATATGTATAATATGTCATTTAATCTAAATAGAATTAAAATTATTTCATGATTAATTAAAGATGCAAAAAAATGATTAAGTTATTTAAAGATTAAAATTAGAATGAAATTCTGAAAAAAAAAGATGTAACTTTATAGATGAAAATGTAGAGAAGGTTACAATTTCTAATTTCGTTATATAGTACATTACACTTCTCTATTTATAATATAATAATTATAATTAATTCAATAATATACATTTTCCAAAAATTATATTTATAAAAATTATAGAAAATATATTATAAATATTACACAGACTCATGAAACTTCTTTAGTTAATAAAAATCATTTACTCACTTCGTTTACAATAAACATTTACGATTTGAAATAATTAAAATATTTTGGTATATATATTCTGTATCTATTTTTTGTTTTTTTGGCAATTGGTTTTCCTTGAGTTTTTCCTTTTTTATTTATATTTTATGACATTATATTTTAAATATCGAGAAGTATTTAGTTTGTAGAAACTGACTATTATTATTAAAACATATTCAGAAAGAATTATTTTACAGAATAATGGATATTCGATGTGTAAATTTTCATATAAAATACATGATGGTAATATTTTAATCAAAGAAAGCGACGATAATTATATAACAAGCATATAAAAGTTATTTAGTATTTTAAAACTATCATGTAAAATATTGTAAAATAAAATCAACATTCTTCTTTTTTCATGAGAAGTTGATATGATATAAATGTTTTAGTTAAATACATGTAAAGCTAAAAGTTTCATTAATTCATATGATTTTTCTTTAATCTTTAATAGAACATTGAATATATCTTAACGATCGTTGTCATATTAAATAATAAAATTCATTCAAAAAAATTAATTTGCCTTTGAAGTTGCCTTCTACAAAATATATAATTAAAAAAATTTACTATATGTACCATATATACTATATATACCATAATATATTCTAAAATAAACAATTTTTGCATATTTGTTATAAGCATAATTTTTACATTCTTAATTACTTAAACAATAATTTTATATAACTAATCAATTTAAACATATCAATCCAAACATATTTAAATCATTCAGATCATTTCAAATATATCATATTTTATATATGAATAATTAGAATGCTAAGAGTGATACCAAGACATACCAATAAACTCCCAACTGGAGTCCACTGCCCAAGAAGTATCATTGAAGACTTTAGTTTTAATTTTCGGTGGCTGCACAGGTTTCGCCCGAGGGATTTTCTTCGTTTCTCCAATCTGCCCTAATCTTTTCGCGAGGTTATCAACCGATGATGAAATTAATGGCGTCTTATCTTCTGTTTCTTCGGAAGGTTCCTCCCAGCAGTCGATAGGATGTAACTGATTAACATTATTCCCGGTTGGTGCTTGTAACCAACCTGGTTCGCTATGTCGGTATTTGCTTATTGCTGGATTATTTCTAGTTGGTCGTCTTCTTGGGATAATGGCGTTTTGAGCAATAGCATCGGCCGGTTCCGCATAAAAGGGGCTACTTTGTTTAGATTCAGGAGTTTGCGGGCTGTTACTCTCTGATTTAGCGAGAACAAGACCTAATTTATTTCTCGGCGGCGTCACTGTGCTCGGACTATTCAACGAATTGGCACTGCCTATGAAAATGAAATCTGATTTAGATTAACATAATCAAAACAAGAAAAATAGATATATTTTATGAATTACATACAAACTCTGGATAGCAGATCGGGTCTCTTTCCTATCCCAGTTTCTTCCAATGATCCTTGATCAGAACTCTTTATTTCTATAGGTAGGATAGGTTTAAAGCTACTGAATTCTGGACTTGTCATTTCCTTGTACCCCGTCTTATCATTCCTCAAGATAAATCTGTCGTTCTTTAGAATCACTTGTTCTTCCATTGGTAATCTCTCATTAACGAAACTCCTCTCAGATTCTCTTGGACTCATCAAACGGTCATTGGAACTTTTTAAACGATCTTGCGGAGTGCACGCGATTCTATTGTCTCTTAATCTGTCATTCCAAGTTGATTGCGTCGACTGATCTGTCGTATTCCAGATGTCTTCATAGTCGGAAATCTTATCTGCCGGCGAACTACGATAGTATGAGTCCAAAATATCCGATTCTTGATAATGCTGGGAGTTCTTTCGGTTCTCACGATCACGTCTTCTCTTTGATTTACTTGTGCTGGATGGAGTATTTAGAGAAAATATGTTTGGTGTTTTCAGAACTAATTTTGATGTAGGGGATAAGACTGGGGTATTGGGCGACAGAGGTGATTTGATAGAGAGATTGGAGATTAAAGATTTATTGGATTGAGGACTCAATAGCGATGTATTGGCATCCGATGGCGTGTTTTGCTATAACAGATAAGTATAAATATTTTGATAATAATAAGAGTTAACTTTTAATAAAACAATTTTTTAAGAAAGATTTTTTAATTAGAACTAATAAATCATTATTATCAAATCAATTTTTATTTGGTTTGGTAATAATAATATATACATGAATAAACATAAAACATATATAATCTGAATGGAATTGACATATCAATTTTGATATATCAAGCTAGTTATGTATATAGAGGCATTCATTTTACTCAATGTGCCTAACTATTTGTATGTCATAAGCCTTTGACAAAATCTAATTAAAAAAATACCAAGCTGACATGATAGCTTCTTTAATTCTCAATAAAATTTCTCAATAACTCAATAATATTTTCTTTAACAGCTATTAAATTTATAATAATAAAAATTACAATTTAATGCAACCTCTATAAACGGCATAAACGGCCTAAAGACGAAGCATTGATAAAATCTGCAGTCAGTTCGATAAACTTATTATAGACTCACTCTATGATATACTTATGAGTTAGCATTTTTAGGAACTGAAGAGAAGTACAATCGCTTGGCATTCAAACGATTAACATCGATAAGCCAATGTGTGCATTTGCAGCCAATACACATATATTTAAATTTTTGCAGCTGCTTTAGAAATCGTTTCTTATTACGGTTATTTGAAAGATTTATGGATAGCGATTATATTATATTAGTGAATTTTTAGTCAAAAATATTATAAACAAAGATTAAAAATTAGCTATTTAGCGTATTCAATTAATTACTCTGCGATTATACTTTCTATTTTCAAAACTTAAAATTTCGATGGAAAAAGCTGCATTTTTATTATTTAAATAGTCATGATAAAGGATTCTAGATGCTTTTTTATAATTTTTATATACATTCAATAATTAATTCAAATTCTGAATTAATATAATATTAATTTTTAGATATAATACAAATATAATATATAAAAAAATATATAAGAAATTAATATATAAAAATAGATAAAATAACTAATTAGATGAAAATTTAGAAATACATACTACAATATATTATATATAATTTTTTATCATCCTTTTTTTATCATCCTAGAAATTTATTACAAGCTGTCATTAATGTGACATTAGTAATACATATGGCAGTTAGATATTATAAAGTCTTGAAGAGTGTATGAATAGAAGAGTATAAACATATATATATATAAATTATATACATGTAGAATAAATTGTATATATAAAATGTATATAATAAAATATATATGTGAATAAAATGTATATATAAAATAAATATATTGCTTATGTATGTATGCGCGCGCATACACATGTATATATGTTTAAGCAATATATTTATTATCAAAATATTTCAAAAAAGAATTTTTTTCTAACCTGTGAAGAGTTTATATCATTGCTGTGGTCCATATTAAATGTCACCGTTGTAGTGACGGTAAAGTTACTTTGATTCTGATTCATGCCAGGCTTAGCCCATCTCGGCGGCGGCGGTGGTGGTGTTTTCACGTTTTGCATAATCCCATGATTTTCAGCAACGATATTTCGGATATCCGGCAATACTGGAGATGTGACAGACAAATTGTTCTGATGAAAATTCGATGTCGATATGAATTTCCCTGAACTTCTAACAAATCCGGCTGTCGTTGATTTTGATGTGTCCAAACTACCGTTCTTCAAATTATCGAGAATTTTCGCATCTTGGATAGGACTTAGAACATTGTTTTCTACATTGTGAATCACTGGTGAAGAACAACGCACGCTCTGAACCAGATTCGGGGAGATCAGCTTGTGAGAGAGCTTATCGCTAGGTGACGAGATCTTGTCTTTTTTATTGTCATTTAATGGTTCATTGAAAGTCGTCAGATTGAGAGTATTTGGCGGAGTTGGACGCGGCTGACGCGGCAATGATGACGCAAATGTTGAGATATTCGCCTTGACAGTATTCGTTGGAGAAGAAATATCTGTTCACGAAAATAAATTTAACTGATAGATTATTTTTGGAACAGCTTGGAAGAATTTATTTTGGCGGACTTTTTCAGACAATATTCGTAAATATAAATTAAAAAATAATGAAGAAAACATAAAAAGAAATTAAGTAAAGAAAATATTAAATCATAATTAAAGGCAAGAATAAAAAATATATAATTAAAAAAATTCTTAATTAATTAATAAGAATCTTATTAATTATTGTTCTTTATATTATTTACTAAATATATATTGATTTATAGAAAATATATTATTCAGCTTTATATAATTTTTGATCGCAAGAAGATAGGAGTAATATTATATATTTAGCAATTTATAAAGAAGTATTAAGAGACTGAGAAATTAAGTATTGTAACTGCTAGAAGGATCAATATTATTTATAAAATAATATAAGAAATCACAATTACGCGTTTCTTCAAAAATTCAAATATGTTTCTTAATATAACTTCTTCAATTTCATTTACAAAGCTCATCAAAATCAAGATATTCTTTTTCGTTATTTTTTTCTGCCCTTATGTTCCTTTGTCAATACGTAATAAAATAGCGTTTTTGCAAATAAATATGCATTTCAGTAACTAATTATTCTGACCTAACAAATGCAGAAAAAATATGACTGCAAGAATAAAAAAAAATCTTTATGCGTCTTACGTGTATCATGAGATGATATCGGAGCCAAATTTAGCACAATATTTTCCGTGACCGGCGTATTTACCTCAATGTTATTGTTATTATGATGGTTATTGTTACCTGGAAAAAAACGTATAACATAAGCTCTTTTATAAAGGTCTTGCGTCATATATGCATTTTATTTATACATTCTCTTTTCATTTTCTCTTTGCGTCTTTTTCTCTTTGCTATTAATTATTAAATAGTCGATTTATTAGAGGAATTTCGCTGAATGTTAGAAGCGTAAACATCAAATAAGAAAAATTTCATAATTTTTTATGAATTATATATATATTGCTTTTATCTATGTCCAATCTATTGCTTGTATATGCGCGTGATATGGGATTCACCTCCATGGAAACTGCTAAGACTAGAAGTATTGCTGCTGCCGCTTTCCGGTTGCTTCGGATTCGCCATGGGGTATCGCCAGAATTCTTGGCCTAACAATGCCAATGATGATAATTGTTGCCTATTTTTCGCCTCCCGCATTGCTCTCGGAAGTGTCAATTGCACCGGTAACTCGTCACTACTTGGCAAACAAACAAATTATTATTAATTTAATCAAATTAATTATATATATATATATATATATATATATATATATAATATTACATAAGGCAAAACATTTTGATCAAATTAACATATATTGATAACATATAATGTTATCATATTATGTTTGGATTAATAATACATTATTATTTTCTTTCTCTTTATTTTCCTGTTGCAATCACAAAAAAGATTACATGTGAATTTGGAGAAATTGAAGATATAAATAGGAGATGAATTCATTCATGCCATTTTTGGATAGGAATCCGTGTATAAATAACACACAAAAGGAAAGAAAGAAGCACTCACCAGCACTGGGAATAATGAGCGATCAGCGAGGGGATGTTGTCGAACCTGTTCTCACTCGTCTCCAGACTCAGTTTGCCCTTGTTTGCTTGAATCAGATAATGTTCGATGTACGGCCCCTTGCCGGCGGGTAATCTCACGGAAAGTGCCATGGTATCACTTTGACTTGATTGTCGCACCACGAAATTCTACAAGATATATATATATATATATATGTGTGTGTGTGTGTGTGTGTGCGCGCGCGCGCGCGCACACACACACACACAATTATAATAAATAGCGATTTATCTCAAAAATATATATGAAGATTTCAATTTGTCATGAAGAAACACATGAGAAAGTAATATAGGATAAGAAGATCAATAATATCTGATTAGAAGATAGAAGATAATAATATAATCAAGAGGAAAAATCACTTTTATACAATAGTAATTGGATATGGCATTAATATGTTCTCGTCGTTTTCATTCTTCTTCAGACATGTTGATTACAGGTTACAAAAATCTAAAAGATACATTTCTTGTAAGTATTACACATTTAAAAAATAAAAGATTCTTGAAATTCTAGTTTAATATATTTAATTTTGAATGAATATTATCCTAAAAAAATTAATACAAACATATTGGCTATATTAAAGATATTGTAGATAAAAATTTAAAATTTGCGAAAATAATAATAAGTACAGGGGATAGCCTGAAAAATATTTGTATTATTTATATTATTTAAAAATAAAAATAGCTATAATATGTATCAAAAACTATATAAAACATAACTAAATTACTTTTTAATATATCTTTCAATTTTCATGATAATTATTTAAAAGTACAGACAATTTAAATTAGTTTTAAAATTGTTTTATCTTTTAAACTTTGGATTCTTGTTTCTAACGACATATTTAAAAAAAAAGCGTCAGCTCCATTTTACAGTTGTAATAAGTTTTTTGTAGATTATATTATTAAGAGATTAATTTTAGATAATTAATTTATACTTATTTGATAATTAAGTATCAAATTTATATGTTTTTAGTTATCTCATTTGAGATATATTGTATCTCGAAAATAATTGCGATGCGTATTGTTTTTCGTCGATGCGGCCAAAAGAAGGACATACGGAAGGGAAAGGCGAAAGGGCCGTGGAAAAGCCCAAAAGGTTGGAAATATGACAAAAGATGATTAAGGCGCAAAACAATAGGACGTCGGAGAAAACAATGGCGAAAGAACTGTACTTGGTCACTCACAGTTATTTCTGTGAAATTACATGGTGTGCGGTATCTCGTTATTATATCAAATGAAAGGAAAAATGAAAAGAAGAAAAAAAATATAAAGTAAACATAGACGACAGAAGAGCGCATCTTTTTTCCCTTAATTTCTCTTCTTTTAATCTTATCGAGAAATATATTTCGCAGTATTTGAAATTATATGAAGCATCTGTGGTTCAGATCTTAACAATTTTAATTTTTAATGAAATAATTACAATTAATTTTAGAGTAGTAACTTAAGGAAATGAGGTTTCATAGAAAGAGAGGAATTTCTTAAATATATAAATCTTGTTATTGATATTTATCTATTTATCTATATATTTTATGAAATTGGTACTTTTGATTAGTTTACAATAAAACCATAATAAGATTATGACAAGAAGAAAAAAATATAAAGAAGAACGATGCGAAGAATAACATTATATAATATTCTGTGATTTCATTGTCTTTTCATTGACACGATGTCACGATTTATATAAGACGTTAGATACGTAATCAATTTTCGCACTTTTATTTTTGTACTGACTTTCGTATCGATTATGCATTGTGTTAGGCATTGACACGGTTCTCATGTCTGGGAATAGTTGGCGCACTTCTATTCTTCTTCATGTTAGTATGAACCATCGCTACATTACGTAGGAATCAACAACACTCGTGTTCATTATTCCATGTAAATGAATGAAATGTAAATGAAAAATGTAAGTGCAAGTAGCGGAAAACCGTGCCGAGCGAAAGCAATAATTTCTATTCAGGCAATATATATTTATTTAAACGAACTGAAGATAGATATCTAATTTTCTTCCCCGATATTAATAATATTAAATATGTTTGAGTTTGAAACATTAAATTTTGAAATTTTTGTGATATGCACATACATACTTTTGTTTTGGCAAAATAAAAATTTTCTTTGTCATCTGATTTGTGGAAAAATGTGGAAAAATGGGGTAATTATAACGATACTTCTAGTTCTTATTGATTATATACGTACGCATGTGTATATATAATATATACATAAATGAAATGAGAGAAAATAATGAGATTAATATTATATCAATTTAAATATCAATTCAAATCGTTCACTTCTTTTTTGACTTCAAACATTAATCAAACTGTGCATCTGGTATAAGCACTTTGAAATATCCAAATATAATAGCAGCGATCGTTCATTGTTTGATAGAACGAATAAAATTCACGAAAAATGTTCACGTTTTTCGTTCATAGAACGAAAAACATCGACACCAGTAAACTGATTGCTTCTGCATGACAATATACATCGTAATCGTTAATTCTTGACAACAAAAAATTGACCGCCATGTGCATTTAATTTGACTTTCTACGACATAAATTTAAATTTCTAGAATCCAAACCTTTTTGATTAAAAAGGTTTAGCTTATTCATTTAAGCAGCTGCGACAAAGAATGCTAAAATGATTTAAAATTTCAAAAGTTTATTCATGACGTATCACGAAATATTTAAATAAAATAAAACTTTAAATAGAATAAGCAACGTTTATGATCAATTTTTGAATTAATATAATATCAACCGTCTTTGTAATTTTTTGGATTATGTGTATAATAGAAGACAAAGTTCAAACGAGCAATACACTTTAATATTCATCATTGTTTTTCTGTTTTGATCTCTGTTTATTAAGATATATTTGTTAGGATAGAAATATAAAGATAGAAGTAATATTTTATTTTATTTATTTGATAATATTGTATGATATATATTAGCCAATATGAGATATAATTACCTACGTTAAATCTTATCTATAATTAGAGTTAAAAATAATTTTCTGATATCTCAATCTTCGATTGAAACATTGATCTAAATGAAATGACATGTCTCATAAAATGAATATTTTATGTACTGTTTCTGATTATTCTTTTGAAAAATTAAGTTGTTAATATATAAAGAAAATCATAAAAATAAAACTATACAAGCAAAATTAGAAGAGAAAAATAAAAAGGAAATGATATAGACATTAAAACAGATATACTTATAATATTTATATTCTTAATTTTAATCTGAATGCGAATCTGATATGAATGCGCCACACTCACCCCCTCTTCTTTGCCTTGCAATAAATGAAAGGCTCCGGCTCTCTGAATATCTGGAAGAAACCAGATCGGATGGGAGCGGATAAGCCTCTCGATCAAGGTGATGTCACAGGCTACCTCGCTACCAGAATCTTCCATGGATTCCGAAGATTCTCCCGAGGTGGCCGATCCTTCCGATGAAAGCGATTCTTCGCTCTAATAGCAAAAAATCATGATGAAAAATTATATCCAAAGATATATATATAGTGATATAATATATGGATAAAATTTCACATTATTGATATATTATTGATATATCAAACGACTATATATTGGATGCATAATTAATTTGACTTTTAGTTTTACGGTCCATGAAATAATTACTTTAAATCATAATATTTAATGTAATGGTCGAAAGAATATAGTACAAAATATAATAAGTAATGAAGATTATCTTGGAAAAATGAAAATTATGTTATTTCTTTTTGTATGAATAAAGTTTGGATTCCATAAAAAAGAGCGCTAAATTAATTCATTTAGAAAATAATCACGATTTTATTAAGTTATTAAAAGAATCAAATATGAGAAAAATAAGAAAGAAAAAAGTAATAATATTAATAAATATATTACCGGAAAGTAAGTTCAATTTTAATAACTGGCAGTCAAATTATTTCTCCTCCGATACAAAAACTTAGTCTTTATTGTATTTATATCTGCAATAAATAAATAAAATAAATAAAATAAAATAAATGAAACGAAGTAGACGCGTAATGAATCAGAAAAGAAATAACTTTATTATCGCGAAACATTGAGCTTGCAATTACTCTTCAGTAATTTGCTTTATTATAAACGTGGAAATCTCGGTCTTTCTTTTAGGCAGCAGGGTGTAAATCCCTGTGCTTCTCTCGCACAATGCGTCCCTAATTCCACGTTATATCCAGCGTTGTCTCGCATCATCCAGTTATCTCTATTTGCAGTCGATATACTTAGTAGCGATTTATTTATCGTTTTCCTTCTCCCTTCAGCCTCTGCTATTGTTTCTTTTACGATTCTGATAAATACTATAAAAAGAATGATAATCTCGAATTTTTAAGGATTCCTAAGAGAAAGCCGTACATCGTGAAGAGACTTATAGCTGTCGCGTATAGACCGAATTGATGAGCAAATTAATTCTTTTTTATTTTCTTTTTCCTTTCTTTCTTTTACAGTTTGATCGATACTGATCGAGCGTTCTCATTTCTTAATCGTTGTACGTGACGTAACTTATTTTTCATCGCACTTCCCTATCGACGGTAACGAAAGAAGAGATCGATGACAGGCGAAACGAAACGGAACGAAACGAAGAGAGTGGCCGGGGGGAAGAGGAGCGAAGGGGGAGGGGGTAGTAGGGGGTCAGGGGCATTGGCGAAGGGGTTCCCGGTGTAATTTAATTTGAAATGCAGACTGACACACGGTTTCGAGCTAACGGGATTAAACGTGGACGTGCGTCGCATGTTGAATCCTCTCTTCAAGGAGGAGGAGGAGGAGGAGGAGGAGGAGGAGGGAAGAGGGAGGGGGAGAGAGCGGAGGAAGCTAATTGCAAATCCTTTAATTACTCGATAGAAAAAATGGCTTGCCGTGAGATAGTACGTGGCTACAGCCGATTATGGAACTTCGGGCGTATATTTGGCAGTACATTTGCAGGAAGCCATGACAAAGATCCATAGAATGAATCATTGTCCTTCAGATTAGATAAGAGAGAAAAGACGCACCGCTTGACACGCGTATTGCGAAAGATATGGATTTTATCCGAATATCTCGCGATTTATTGATCGACGATATTTATTATATTTAGACGAATTATTGATTATTACAAGTTATTGTATTATGGTACTTCTCTGATGAAGGAATGTTATAAGTTAAAATAAAAAGATATTGTGCAATGCTAAAGATTTTAATATACCATTTAATTCGTGTGCTCGATCACGGATTGAAATTGTGATATTGTAATCAAATCTAGGACTATTAATTGACGCAGCGATTGCCGATGCGGGTAAACTGCATGTTAATTTTATATTTAAAGACATGGACAATCTATTTTCCAAAGCCAATACAGTTCACGAGTAATCATTAATGAGCATTATACATCCTGCATTGTGGAGAATCATATTTATCATGTTGTCATTTATTCGTGCAAAGTTGCACATAAATCTCAGACAAATTTGCAGCTGACGCCAAACACTTTGCACCACTCCTTTCTATTGAGTCCAAAAATAATAAATAACACTTTTGCACAATAATAACGCGTTAAGTAATATGTTTACATTGAAGACATAATGCTGCAAGGCAAGACAAAAACAAAGCGACAAACAAAAATGTGATTTTGCTCAATTCTCCTAAAGAAATGCAAAAAAAGAAACGCACGCGTTTGTAATGTGCATGTCCGTATGTGTATGTGTCCGCATATATACTTATATATTATTTTTTTAATAAAAGCTCACCTGTACATGATGCAGCTGCGCAAGCTGACGATGCTGCAGCGGATTGGGCGGCGGGGTAGTCGGCGAACTGACCACCTGAACGGTTCCGTGTTGCTGCAGGTATGGTTCCAGAAAGACATCGCTCCTGCGTAATGAAAAACAGAAAGAAAGAGAGAAAAAAATTATTATCCTCGCCATTTAAATGCTTGTGTTTCTTGCCTCCATCATCAGATCAAGATTTTACGGAACGGGTAACAGCCCCGTATTACGTAACGCATGACACTGGTTCTCCTACGCGGGTACCTATCTACGGTTACTCGCTATTGACTGCCACACGTTTAACTGCATATGATACTGCAACTGCAATTGGATCGCGCATAGAACGCGAGACATTCCTTGCTCTGATATAAAAGTAAGCTCAGGTAAGCAACGGTCTTCTATCGTTCCGTTTTTTCGAAGCGGAAAATGAACCCAATAACAAATTAACAGGAATATTTAACACCATCCACTTTCTCATAACTAATTATGTCTTTTCATTCCAATTAATCAAATAATTAATCAAATAAAAGAAGTTGGCGTTAAAAAGTACGAATTTGTAAATTAAAGAGATGGTTTCTCTCGTATACAGCATCGGTGAGGAAAGAATCATCTTGAAAGAATCCCCAAAGAGTGGAGCGTTATACCGGAACGTCCTGTATTTACACGCAACTAGGTAGAATATTTTATCGTTCCTGGACCAGTGAGGTGATATTGGTCGTCTGTGAGGTCCAGACTGTGGGTGTTGCCATGACGATGGGAGGTTCTCAACATGTGGCACGCCAGCGGGCACCGGCGACATTTTTACCTATTAACAAGCGGAGGGTGCATTCAGGTGCATAGAAAGGGGTTAGGCCAGCCCCTTGGCAGGAACAAGGGCAGATCGCGTTAGAAGACCGTTCGAAAAGCCTCCTGCACGCTCAATCTTACGCTTCCTAGAGGCAAGGGGATGACGCAAGTTATGCAGTGGCGTATATTAACATGATGTTGATTATTCGAGAATATCCAATGTAATTCGTTCGTCATATATTACGATGTATTTCCATTTTAACCATTTCCATTAACAGAAATTTTTCTTTTGCCACTTTTTTTGCTAGATTATAATTAAGTTCTTGACATTAATACTCAGTGTTATTTTTCCATGAATCTTCATGATGCGTTACATCAAAGAAATACAAACGTTAAGGTTGCTCGATATTCTCATCTGTTCATAAGGGAATTTGTGACATCTGGCTACGTACAGCTGTAGAGGCGGTACATTTATGAAAGAGGGKGAAAATGAAAGATAAAAGATAAAAAAATTAGAGGTGACGGACACGTAAAGTCGTGCCTTTCTGCCTCTTCTTATGTTATGATGATTCAAAGAACACTGAAAGGCAATGATATCTCGAGACACTTTCTTTGCCTTTATATAAACAAGAATTTTTATATTTTATAGAATTGTGTAGTTTCTAGTATATCAAATACGAGTATGTAAAACGCGAAATATTATTATTATTATTATTATTATATTATATATTATTTTATGCAAAAAGAAAAGCGCAATTTATATGATAGAGAGAAAAACACACAGAATTATGTTCCAATATCTAAATATTTAAATTCTAAAATCTTTTTGCCAACGACAAATATAAACAAGAGTGTTAAATTAATTAAATAAATCTCATTGTGATGTACTTATTTCTTCAAGTGATCAAGTGAAGCAAACATAAGACGAAAAAATATGCGATTCGGATATAAAAATCACGCAATGAATTCTGATTCCATGTTTGGAACATTCGAAAACGATTCCAAACTACGTTATAACAGGAAACTTGATATTACAGGAAAATTTATAGTGTCGTTGCTAAAACTAAAAATACGATTCTCATAATAATGCATGATTCTCATTTCTGGGTAAGAACAGATTCGTACACAGATTGCGAGAAACACTTGAAAATTTAGTGAATTTACGCTTAATGGAAATAATAATGATTTTAATTTTTTTAGTAATATTTTTAATAACAAGAGAATAATAACTATTATTAGATGATATTCTTCGATGAGAAATAATAAATCAGAAAAGAAAATTAGGCAATTTATAATATTTTTCATGAACTAGATTTTCAACTAGATTAGTTTTACAATAATTAAGAAAGAATCGAACTCGTAAAAGTTCAAAGGAAACTTCATATCATGAATATATTATGCTATTATTTTATAACATAACATAATATAACTATAACATTCAATCAAAGTGATAGGAAAATAGATAAAGATCCTTTCATTAATGTTAAATAAATAGCTCTTTAAATATATATCACGCGTATTAAGGAATAAATTCCCCATTTATCCATCATTAATAATCTTTTTTATTAAAAATTATGGGGGATCATGTTTTGCTTTCTACGTAGCATTTTATATAAATAATAAAAATACTTTAACATAATTTTTGCGATAAGATATCTTGCGATATTTACGCCAACAAGTTTCTCTTTAAAATTTTACAAGACTCTGCCTTCCTGTTCGCCAATAATCTTTTCCACTTAGCGATAAAAAAATGTTTCATTGAACGACAGAAAAAAAGAGGAAGCGGAGAAGAAAAACGGAAGAAACGGTGTTAGTGGCAAGTTGTATTTTTCCGGTTGCTGATCATCATAATCGACAACTTTTCCAATCCCTTTCGCTTGCGAAGTCTCGTGACTGAAAATCGTTAAGAGAATATATCAGTAGCCTACTTTCCGACACTTTGGCGCGCGAGCGGAAAAGCTTTTGTACTTCAAGGCAAATGTTCAAAATATCTATTATTGTGGATACATATAATATATAATATATGAAAACAATAATACCCAATACATTATTTATTATTTATATTATATTTATATTGTAATAATGTATCGATTATTTTTTTCTTAATTTTGATTTATATTATATTTGTTCTATTCTTATTTTATATAATAATCAAGTGGTAATATGTTAATATATTTCATGTCAAATGCATGTACACAATTGCAAGCAATGACGGGGTATGTGCCGAGTATAATATATTTGAGATAAAAACACTTTAAATCATATTTCAGCAACTAATCGAATTCTTAAATCGGTTAAAATAATCTTAATTCTTCGTGGGTATTATATAATAAAGATTTTTTCATTTCTCCTTTATGTGATATATGCAGGATATTACAATGCAAAAATTTGCGATAAAAAACTTCATGGTCCTCATCAACCTTCACGTCATTACATATGATGTCGATTTATCTTCTTCGCCGAGAGAGAGAGAGAGAGAGAGAGAGAGAAAGAGAGAGAGAGAGAGAGAGAGAGAGAGAGAGAGAGAGAGAGAGAGAGAGAGAGAGARAGAGAGAGGCTAATTATTATATAGAAAAATCTAGAAAATATTTCTAAATCTAAAATATTTCTTTAAATCTAAAATATTTCTGAATATTATAATACTACTATTGTTGATAAGCATTATGCAATCTCTCAATTAAATGTATTTATTTTTAACGGTAAGAAACTTTTCATTACAAAATCGTTAATGACACAATTTTGATAAATCTGCAAATTAATATTAACAGATTTTAATTATATATTTTTTCATTATATTAGATATATATTATTTCAATTATATTTAACATTACTATACAATATTAAAATTATATATATATTATATAATATTATTTTAATTATATTATTGATTTAGAACTTTATTATATTTACATATTATATATAGAATATTTATTATTATTATATTACGAATATAATAAACAAAATCGTGTAGGGTAACTATCTGAGAAGACAATGTTTCAAGATAAATTTTCTATGATAAGTTCATATGGTTAATATTTATAATCTTATAAATCATGATTATTATAATTGCAAAATTTTAATACAATATATTAAAAAAAGATATAATATCAATTAAAAATTTTGTTTTACATACAAATAAGATAGAAAAGTTAAGTATATGTACTTATCATCAGAAGAAAAATTGCATTTTGATAAATAAATTTAATATTGATAAATTTAATAATTTTCATTATTACAATTAATTTTATATTTTATTATCTTAATATTATTAAGTTAATATCTATATTAATCGTAATGTAATTCTAATTGATTAGTTATCATTGATATTGTGGTTTAATATTTTAAAGTCTGACAGTATCAAGTCTCAAATTTTTTATTAAAAATATTGTATAAAAAATATATAAAAAATCGTTTATATTCAGAAAGTATGCCTTTTTTAATTATAAGTACAATTATTAAAGGAAGATAATTTTCGTTTGTACTTAAAGTTATTTTATTATGTCTTTTATAAAAAATGAAACACGAAATAAGATACGTTTTACATTATAATCTTATATAATTTATTAAGACAAGATTTTATAAAACAATAAGTGTATGTACTCTTATTGTCTCTATTGTCTCTTGGGGTACTTTGGGATATATTAAATTATATAATGTATTCCTATAATGTATTATGTATATTATTATGTATACATATTATGTATATTAATTATTATTAATTATTATTAATAAATATTATATATATCTAAATGTATCACATATTATATATAATATGTTTTATATAAAGAAATTAAAATTGTTTTACATTATTTCAAACTTATATTTTTACATTTATATATATAAATATATTTATATTTATAATATAAATATTTATATATATAAATGTAAAAATATAGCTATGTCTTATATATATATATATATATATATAATATATGAAAGATATATTTCATATTTGTAATATTCTTTATAAAATGTATAAAAGTGGGAAAGAAAGTTTCATGCGCGGTCGCTAAATTTTTCATTACTCCGCTGCAAACTTGATTATCTCACGGTTTATTCAAATATCACGAGCCGCACGAGTACCTTGCAGACTCTGTAGAGTTGGTGATTCCGATAAGAGTGAACTTAATTAACTCGTCGAACTGAGAGATGGCTTCCACCAATATCCGGTATTGTCCGACAAGAGAAGAAGGATGAGACATTCCCGTGGGTCGATTTAATCTCTCTCTCTCTCCCTCTCTACTTATCTCTTGATTAACCGTCACACGATCGCACACACATTGATGTCTATAATTCAGACATGCTCTACGACATGAGTCTTTCTTTTCGGGAAAATTAATCTTTTGCTACTATTTCTCGTTTCCACGAAACGTAGTTCAGATATTTCTAAGAATTTTTAACATGATCTCGTTATTCATTATATATCCATTATTATATATTAATTGTAGATCGTTCGTTATATTAGCTTAGTTGCTTTTCGCGCATAATGTTTGATGAACTAGTGTGAAAATATTTAAAATGATTATAGTTTAGAGTTTAGAGTTTAGAGTTTTAGATTTAGAATTTCAGCCAATATAGGAATTCTACTCAACCACATGTAACAGAATAGAAATATGCAAATATAGATCATAATCTAATGGCTAAAGTGTCGCATATTACAGCTAGAGTAATCTAAGCTCCGTCGTACTCGACGGATACAAGTCTCCCAGACTGAAACTCAAGGAGGCACTTGCCGGTTTCAGTTTCGCCAACTCTACCGAGAAACCGGATAGACCGACATACGGGAGTCCGAAATACTTTATACTTTTATTCGCCTTTCTCGCGCACGTATATTCATATTTCTTTCTTCCTGCCTTTTCGTTATTCGCCTTACTCCTTCTCCCTTCCACTACACGTTATCCCCTATAGCCATAAATTTCATCATTTCTCTCGATGCACGAGTTCCACTTATTAAAAAGATAAGCAAAAAAAGAAAATTGTGCGAAACAAGATTGAATCCTATTCGAGGAAATAATGTTCACGCATTAGTCAAAATAGGATTTATCAGGTAAACATCGACTCATAGTCGGCGAGAGAGGAGACGAAGTACACTGATGTCATTATCCTTTCTCCTTGTCGACGAGACGGGAAGCGGAATTTAATAGCGTGCGGTGGAATAACTTGGCACGTGATCAATCGACAATGAGCTTGCTCCATCGCATGCCATATCCGTCTCCCGCTTCTTCTTTCTCTCTCCCTCTTCTTCCCGTTTTCTATTTTTTATCAGTCATCTTTGCTATCTTTTAGATCAATTCCTTTTGGATAGATCGTAGGATCCATTTTTAGGAACATCGCCGTATCAGCCATGTTTGTTCAATCCATGTTTATATTTTATTATCTTATTCAGATGACACTTTACACAGTAGTTTCTTTAACATGTTGGCTGAGGGGATCACCTGGGAAGGCACTTGACTTTTCAATAGTATTGATTGCCACGGAGGTCATCGTGAAGTTGCTAGCAGACTTGTTTAAAACTGTTTCGACAAACACTCGTTCTCATGAAACTCTAGAGCAACTCTAGCACAAGGATAACGAGGATGACGTAAAGTAAAAAGATACATTATCGAACTGTCTGTTCTTTTGATAATATATATTTTACATATTATGATGTACTTGCTTGAAATAAAGAATAAACATAAATTTCATTGTAATGTATAAAACTCGTTGAGCAATTAACGCGTTAATCATGTCTCACTTTGCAATGATTGTAAGAGAAAAAAAGGATGTTATTGAAGAATATGCAAGCTATAACGTGTGTATATCATGTATACGTATCCTTCATATGCCCATACAAACGGATGCTTCTTGTTTTTTATAGCAAATATCCGTTTCATTATAATATGTCACAAAGAAAAATCGCTTTATATATCTATGTAAATTGCTTTTCACAATAGATACTGGCAGGTTTCCATGAGAATGTCATTACATGTTCTCACACATATCCTGCATAATATAATTTGAGAGTAGTATTCATTTTCTTTTTAGTGACAAACGATGTGCGTGCTTGCTTTGGGCTTCTCAAGAGCTCACCATAGTAACAAGATTACTTGGTTTAAGAAAAACCAAGAAGATACGGGAGGATATACATATCTTTGAATATGCGGATTGACGTATTTTCAAAGGATGCCTCAAGTCGATACATCCGCGACAAGAAGAAACCGAGAGACTTCTTTCCCCAGAGAATTACCAAGTCAAACTCGATTCATATCCACGTGGAAATGGCTTTCCCATCGTCGATCCGCGAGAGATTTCGTGGAGGAAAGATATCATCAAAAGCAAGAAAAACCTGCATTGATATTATTATCTTTTGCTATATCCTCCAGTGCCTGAAAATACCTTCCGCTCTTTTTGTCTATGTAATTCTTCAAGGGCAGAAGATTTTCTTTTTCGAATAAAATTTATACGAGAAACTGATAATCTTAAAATTTCAACAACTCTATTTTTAATTTTTTTACATAAAATACTTATATACAAAATAATAAAAAATTATATATATATATAAAATATCGTTTATCATTATATAAATATATCATTTCGGCCAATTCGTTCTACACACTTCTGCACACAGGTATATACACGCGCGCACTGTGATTCATTTTTCTGTCGTCGAAAGCACTAGGAATAGTTTCCCGTGTTTGCCATGTCAGATGACACAGCATGAGTAAAGGAATCGTCAGAAAATTGAGGGACCCATGCGAAACATAGTATGCCACGCTCTGGCTGTAATGTTTCGGATATCCGCGCGAGATGGTCCGGCCGTCGTTTAATCTTGCGATATAGTGATGAAAAGTGAGCTTCCTTCTTCTCATGTCATAGTAGAAGGCCGTTTCGGCACGAGAGGATTGCTCGCTCTTTGAAAGAGAATGGCTACTTCTATCCGAGCAATCCGCTTGATTAAGTACAGCAGGTGCGATCGCGGTGAATCATGGTTCCGGGTAATTTGCGCACAAAACTAACTTTCCATCGAGTCGGGAAATCGTCGGAACGCGACAATGCGGTGAGTCCCCCTCACCGAGTAATCGAATGCATCTATTTTGGCGAAGATAAAGAAAGGCAATAACGAAACTCGCCCGCACACCATCTATACTCGTGAAAGCGTAATCGGATTAGCCGCTAAGCGGCTTACGTGAGAATCGACCGAAGAGTTTCCTCTCGCATTTTCGCCGACCACTTCGCTAGCATATTAACCGCTCATTAAAATCGATTTTCTTCATGGCACGCGAGATCCTAATCTTGTTCTTCTCTTTCAACGCTAGATTTACTGATCAATATATTCGTCAAACTTGATATCGAGGATTCGCTTGCGATATTGATGCTTGTATAATAATTGGAAGGTACATCAACGTTATTTGCCGATGTTGTCTTAAGTGAGGATATTGTTGCAGAAAATTTTGCGCATCAAGCGATTACTTTATTATTATCAACATTGCATGACATAGATATCTGTTATTTTCTGATTTGCGAATTTCGATATATCAATGACTCCTTCGTTGGCGCGGAGATTGCAAAAAAGAATCGATATTTCTGGTATCTTAAAAATCGCTAGGACCTTTTGATTCAGTCAGTTTTACTTTCATTTAAACGCTGGCTAAATTATTATAGGACATCCTATATATGTATACGTTACATATAATAAACACTTCGATTTGAAAAAAATATGCGTGTCCGCATCATGTACAAATTATAAAATTAGATAAATTTGATTCATATCTGCGTTTCTTCCTTCGTGTTGATTTTCTTTACGTATTAGATATTCAAATTTTTTTTATCTTTAATGAAAAAATGTTTACCTCTTAATGCCGATTTCCGCGTAGCGACTTCTGCTGACCGTTCGTGTCTCCACGTTTCTATCGTTGCCATTGCTGGGATTCGTATACAATGTTAATATATCGTTGCTGTTGATGCTGCCAATGATCGGCGGTAGCATTATGATATGAAGATCCGAACCTGGCCGAATTTCTTCTTCGTAGCTTTCTCAGTGATCAAATGGCGATGATTGACATTTTACGGACGTGAAGCATCGGTGCTTAACGTTTCTCAGTTTTTCCGATAAGAAACCTGAATGAATCAGTCGAACAAATTTATGGAATCTACTCCGCGGAAATAGATCTATAGAGATGCGAACAATTGACGTGAGATATATCAGTTGGAAGTTTAATTATTGTTATTTCAGCTTTTAAATGTTCAACGAGAGATTGTTTTATTTTTAATAACTTTGGGAATGAATGAGAGATCTTGATGATTCTCAATATTCAATGCAGCATATACGTTAAGATATATACATTAGCTATGAGAGATCTCAGCGTTAACTTAAATCTCTTTCAAGACCGCAACGATGATATAGTTTAATCAAGATACTTTACAATCATAATAATTATAGTATTATATAATTCATATATTAACTAGTTAAGAACAACAGCGTCAGAAAATATTTAGCACTAAATGTGCTATTTCAACATTCAACATTAAACATTATTATTTAAACATTCATCGATATCTTCGCGAGATCACAATGGCGATTGCTGTGCAGCAATGGGAAAAAGATATACGAAGTTAACTGTCGGGAGGAAAATCGAAAACGAAAGATATTGTGTCTGAACGAGCCGGCGACTTCCGTCGTGTTCTCTTTCATTTCTCGGTCGGCCAATATCCACGGACGTGCTCTTGAGATTTCTCTTTTTCTCTTTTTTTGCAGCCCACGATATCGGTAATAACACACGTTTCTCACTTCCCTTCGTAGACTGTTTCCTCTTTTTGTGTCTGTAAGCAGCTTCGTGGAGCCAGTCCTATATTTTCGGCATTAGCACAATGTTACATTTCGCGTTTTCGACATTGTTCTCGAGAAAGAACAACGGACAATATCATGTAACCGGATGTGTTACAGTTCAGCTTGAGGTCAAGAAACAAGTTTCTTACACGTTTCACGTAAGTGTAACAGTAATGGTTCTTTTTTTCATTTACTCATTCTCACAGTAACCGATATTTTTTAACTATATACTTCGCATTGTAACTTTTAAGAAGAAGAAAAAAGAAGAAACTTTTAAGAATTATTCATGATCTTTTAAAAGACAAAAAGGAAAGAGAAAAATATAAAAGAAGAAGATAACAAATTTCTTTAATAAGAGAAAGAGAGAGAGAGAGAGAGAGAGAGAGAGAGAGAGAGAGAGAGAGAGAGAGAGAGAGAGAGAGACAGAAAAAGGAAAGCTCAATTAAAATGATTTAATTAGAATAAGTTAATGAAAATAATGAAAAGAATATATATTATAAGGATATAATAAATCGATGACAATTTATATGAATAACTAATTTTGTCGATATTATGAAGCTAATTATACTATATACGATACATCTACTGGCTTAATCCAGATTTGATTTGATCACG
This sequence comes from Eciton burchellii, assembly GCA_020341155.1. Lineage (NCBI taxonomy): Eukaryota > Metazoa > Arthropoda > Insecta > Hymenoptera > Formicidae > Eciton > Eciton burchellii. The sequence continues at coordinate 1,201,544 of JAHMML010000024.1, forward strand.
GTGAATTTCAAACGAAGCCGTTAATGGAAATTACGCTCAAATATTGTCGTATATTCTGAAGAGATTTAATTCCGTCCGCTTTGCGGAACATTCCGTGCTTCTCTTCATGTTTGACTGCAGTAGATTTTTATGGCGACAAGTCGACGACTTTCTGTTTGTGTTGCGCGATAAGAATAATCCAATAGAGAATGATTCTTGATTTCTGTATTTGCGTTGCGATTCTAAAAACTGATTCAATCTTATCGCAATCACATTTCGATGTTCAATCGTAAAGATGTCGATATAATTACGCCAATATAATTAAAATCTGGATCTTGCTCTCATGACAAGTTCAAAACGAAAGTAAGCAATCGTTTATTTATTTAATTTTAATTAAATTTCGCGAGTTGCATTTTGCGTGGGAATAGAATACAGTTCAAATCCACAGAAACATTGCATCAATTGTTAAATAGCGACATTTCCAAGTACATCCTCGAATCGATATACCGATTTTCCATTGTAACAGTTCGCTGCATTCCGATGATTCAGCCGGTTCTCATTCATTCATGATAGGCTTAGCGATAATAATGTTTTACTCGTGATAAGAAGGCGTTCTTCCAGGAATTAACATTAATCGAGTAATAACTCCTCGATAAGTGTGACTTAAAAATTCACGATTCGTATGTTGTTAATGCGAACAATGTATTTCTCGCAAGATGATGCGCGCGAATTGAATAACAACATAAGAGCAATGTTACTTTCACGCTCACGTGAAAGTAAAAATAATATTCTCGAAAATTTTATAAATAAATTTAGGAAATTGGTTACTTTTTATTAAAAATATATGAATGAATGGGTTGATAAGGAACGCAATGAAAATGAAATTTCCATAAAATTTCTTAATAATATTGATAACAACAACAACGATAAAGATTGAATCCTTTCAATACTAATTATTCGCGTATTTCAAGATAACTTTCTACGATGAAATTTTCTCGGAACACAGCTTCCATTTCTTTCTCTATTTTCCTCGCTCTTTCTCTTTAATAAAAGATTATACGCTATAAAATGTCGTACGTTCATGATGAATGATCTAGCAACTTTCCGTTTAATGCGAATCGTTCACGGTATTTTACGCGAATAGTTTCTTCATGCAAATAAATGAACACAATAGATAAATAAATCCTACAGCCGAATGTAAATATAATTATTTAAAAACATATTCCAGATGCTCCGTGAAGTTCTATTCCAGGAAATAAAACATAAAAACGCACAAATTAAAATTAAATAGAGAAATAAAAATGGCAAACAGTATTTTCTTCCTCGCAAATAATTCTTTTACATATCCTTTTGCGATTATAATGACGTGGAACATTCTTCAGAACGTAAATAGTTTCTATGCAATGTAACATAAATAAATATATAAATAAATAAATATACAATACATAATGTAACGAAAGTCCATAATCTGAAATCGATAATTTATTAAGTCATTAAATAATAAAATAAGATAATAATGCATAACAATATATAATATAATGAATATAATGAAAACACTGTCAACATTTTTCCACGTGGAAAGAACGAAAGCTATACTAAGCTTGAGATATAATCTATATATAACATGAGAAAAACTGGACGCTACACTTGTCGGCCTTTGTTACGTAACGAACGCAAAAACAAAAGGGTCTTTCGGTATGACCTTGAGCAATATTTCTGGGTAATTGACCAATACAATAACAAAGATCACACCTGTTATCATATGTTATTCATTATATTATTCCATTCTTAGAAGAAACGCGGATGAAGCAATAAAAAGCAAGGCACTAGGAAGTTAACTCAATAAAAGTAAGACGCAGTCGCGATGAGGAATGATCTGCACGTAATGTGCGCGAAAACAACAGTAGAAATTTCATCCTCTCCCTCTTCCCCTCGTCTCTTCCGCGCTGCTGGGAAAATCGCTGCAATCAATAACGTGGCATTTTTCAAAGTAGTCGGAAATGCCATTACCTCGTGGATTTATTTCTTTTCTCTTATCGAGAAATGCAACAGCCAGCAATAAACTGCATGATAAACGTATAAGGTGCGTCCAGCGTATTTCAAATTCTTGCTGCGAATTTCTATTACGTTTTGTCTTTCCGTACATCTGTTCTGTTCTGATCGCGATATATAGTGAAAGATAAAGACAATTATGTATTCGTTTCATTTTGAACATGAAAAATATAAATTGACGCAACACGAAACAAGAGCAGTTGCACTATCTAGCTCAAGATCGAATGATATCTATTTTATTGAGCTCTTTCTCAAGAAAACGAGGAAAAAGGTTTTCCTCGTTGCCATATCTGCAATTTTCTAACTTTCCTCTTTCAGATGATTCTTGCAGTTAAATATGCATGTAGATAAAATCGCTCAAGATTAATTTCTCCCTTTCATTCCTTATCTCATGAAACTGACTATTTCTGCTTCTTTTTGGAAAATATCTTTTCCGGGAAAAAACGAAATATCTTTCCCTCTTTCCCTCTTCGCTCTAATTCTCCACGACGGACCGTCTGTCAATCTTCCGCAAAAATGAGGAATTCGAGAATTTTTGTAATTCTGATTTATTCTAATTTATTTCGCGCCATTCAAATCGGAAGTTTCTTAACGGATCTATTATGAAACCCAAGAAGCCCAATATCCGATATTTCATACCAGTCTCTATACTAATCCAGATCATTTCTCTTGGCAAAGTAACATATTCCTCAAATCAAATATTCATTTCCAAATATTGTCCGATAATATTTTACATTATTCTCTTTATTCCTCTGACAAAGCTTTTGATTAATGTCTCATATCCCTTTGGTCATACAACAAAAAGTTATTTTCTACCCTTCCATTTACCCATTTCATTCCCAAGCATATCTTTAATCGTTGACGTTTCATGACTGTACATTAAGAATTGATATCGTTCGAATTGAGATTGCTGATTAGAACTGACGTCGCGTGGCTCGCATCTCCAAAGACTGCAGAAGACTGCTGAAGCAATATCTCTGGGATCTCACGTTAATCATCTGCTATCGCAGTGATGCCACCACCAACCCGGTCGAACGCATCGACGGTGCAACGCATCGAGCGCGACACACACGCACTTCGCGTTCTCCCGCTTTTCCTGTTTAACGCACTTCGCGACACGCACGAAGCGCCAGCCAGCCGACAAAACAACGACACGCCGTGACGCTCGTCGGCGACGCACTGCTAGTAGCGTCGCGACGGCACGCACACAACGGGGACGCCAGCGATTACTAACGGCGAGAGACGACGGACGGTCTCCCTCGGACGATCAAAAGGAGAAAGAGGAAGAGGAGATCGCCGAGTGAGCCGCGGGCACGCAGGCGCACGGGGCGCATGCCGCCGTTTCATTCTAGCGAGATACTCGATCTGCTTCGGCCATCGCCACCATAGAGATCCCATAGCGGACCATCGTGCGGTCCAATCGGTCCAATGGAGACGGAACTGACGGTGTCCTTTACATCTGGAGGACTATGTCCTCATTCCTTTCCCTTTCCTTCCTTATCGTAACTCTGCCGGGGTGAAAATATTAATGCACGCAATCACGAATATAATTAAGGACGCATTTATGAATAGTATTAAAATGAAAAAGAGGAAGAGAGAGAGAAAATAATAGTTACATGATAATAATGTTATTAAAAAGATATATAACAACAGCATAACAATAATAATATAAAAAGATAATTCTGTTATATAATAATTACATAACAAAATAAAATAAAATAAATAGCAATAATAATAATAATAATAATAATACATAAATGTGATTTCAGTAAACACCTATCAATTTTTTTACATAAATATTAAGAAAATAAATAAAATAAATAATTAGATAAATAATTACATAATTATTTATTCAATTATGTAATAAAATTATTATTAGCAACCATTGCTTTGATAAGCGTGCGCGCGTCTTTGTTACTTATCATTTATTAAAATTCATGAATGTATTGATGAACAGTCGTAATGATAAAATCAGCAGGAAATAAGGACCTGAAGATTGTGCTTCATACATGTGCGAGAGCTATTTTTTATCGAAAGCGCTGCAAAATGCGCCGAGTCTCGAATGACCTGAAAATTACGTCGCGAAACACTGTTTATCCGGTAGCAATATCGACACGCACTGATTATCACATCGTACCTGATTATTTTCCCTAATGGCGCTTTTTAAGATCGCATCTTCTACAGAATTCTCTTCGGAATTAACGGATGAATAGTCAATAGAAATTAATGCGCGGAAATTTCTTAGAAATTCCAGAAACTCTTTCTGCACAAGAACGGATTATTTAAAGGATACTTTGACACACGAGATAAATATTTTATGAATAAGTTTTATAAGTTCCCTTTTAAGGCATAAATTTCACTTCCCATTTCTCTTTTATCAACTGATAATATAAATTTACGTGTGAATATTCCGTAAAAACTTTCGAAAATTTTCGTAACTGCTTCCGCTAACGACGTAAGATAAATAAAGACAAAATTTTTCAAAAAAGGACAATCAATAAAGAAGATGACTCATTCAAAATAAAACTAGATTACTGCCAGCAATCAGATTGATCTACAATGAGTTTATTGACTTGTATGTTGCATCTGTGGGATATCTCGCTGCACTCGAATGCAATGATGATGATAGTGATAATGATAATGATAACAAAAGCTCTTTTTTTCTGGCGGCAGCGAGCGAAGAAAATTTCTTTCATGTTCCGGCAATCGTAAATACCTTTCTCGTGCTCGATCGATCCGCTCAATCTTCTGGAAACCTGATTCACAACGTACTTCCGGCATTGCCCAGTTCCTTGCATAGCTTCTCTATCGAAGTTTCCAAGCTGATCATAATGATTCTCTCCTCTTACGATATCAAACGCTACGCGATTAACTGTAAAGGCGCAAACAAAAGAAATTGCAGCATTCAAGCGGAAATGAGCAATTCCCGCGAATTCTGATTTCTGATCCGCCCGGCTGCAAACTTTCTCGCGGGCTTTTTGCAATTTGGCATGAGGCTCTTTGCGAATGATCGTTTGTCTTTTCGGCCCCTGTTCGTGATAACTTTTTTTCTCGCGAAGGAGAAGGGAGGAAGAAGAAGAGGAGGAATCGAGAGGAAGTGCGAGTTCGATGCTTGCTCGTGGCAGTAAAATCCATGCCCTCGCCACAAATCTCTTCCGCCCCAGCGTGCTTCTTGCTTGGCTTGCTTGCTCGCGAGACGCCGATCCCTTTTACAGCCTCCCTCCTAATCCGGCGCACTCTCTTCGCGACTTAAGAATATCTATGTACTCTTTGGATCGAAGAAGTCCCGCCGGCGAGATGGATCAATGTCGAGATGAATAGAGCATCCATGAGAGATTTTATGAGGGATTTTAGTTTTAATGAACGAAGAGATTTTAGAAACCAAAGAATGTATCTTATGCTTGTATTAAATGCTTGATAAAATTAAGTCTGATGCTTTTATTACAAAAACTCGATACAAAAATAGAAATCAAAATGCCAAAATGGTGTTAGTATTGTCAGTAAGTCAGTATTGTCAAAAATCTAAATTAGAAAGTGGCAAATATAATAAGACTTCTTCTTATAGTGCCATACGCTCAATGTAGCGTAGGCGTTCACATGTTTATTGCACAATGCGAATCGTGCCCTTCTTCTGCACATCTAAGATGGCAGAATAAAGTTTACGAATTGCTCATATAATTGGGGAATAAGAATTTCTTTTATAGTCATCGTAGGTTCCCGTTATTTTTTATGACATTGAGAAATGCTATTTCCTTCATGTTATGAGAGTTATACCGCTCATATGAAGAAATCACGCAATAAACGTACAATTGAAAAGTAAACTTGAAAAGACAAATATTGAATTAAAATAGCTAATTTTCTCAAAAACTCAATTTCTGTTGTGAGGGTGACGAATGCAACATAGATTTCAGATGTGTTTAATGAAGGAATAATAATGTAATAATAATAATAAAAAAATAATAGGAATAATAATAGGATAACAGATATTAAATTAGGACAATGAGTAAGTACGAATTAAGTAATGAATTAAGCAAATAAAGAGGGGATAATACACGAGTTAATCGAGAAACATTAATAGTGACGCCAATTATCTTATATTGATGCAATTTCCCATTGAAATTCACAAGTAAACATCGCATCATCCTTTTCTTTCCTTTCCACCTTGGATAACAATATTACGTGCGCATCTTGCAATTGCGATTTAGACTGAAAATAAATCTTTATACTTCTTCAGTATTTTCTTGGTTTACAACATGAATGTTCTTAAAAAGTACAAGATCGAGGACTCAGGTGCGTCGGCGGAAAAAATTCACGCCCGAACTTTGCTTGCTTTCAAACTTTTCCAGACCAGAAATTTCTACTGACTGGACGTAAAAATATACCTTTTCCGGGAGCAAAGGAACGATGAAGGTTGCAGACTTCAGAAGAATATAAATTTAAGAAATTATGTGCCAGCAAAGTCCAGTCGGATCATGGCAAGGCATGAAGCTCTTGTTGCGAATTATCGAAACTTCAATGCTATTCTAGATCCAAAAATATGAAAAACATAAGATTGCCGAAACTTTATCATCTAATTATATAGTTTAATCTTTTCTCCACGCGCGCATAAACAGACGAACAAACGCACAAAATAAACAAAAAGACGGAAGTGAGCAATGTCGGAACATTTCGAATGGAGGGAATCGGCCCAAAGAGATCGCCCGGAAATCGGTTCGTTAGATTGTTTTTGAAGAAGAAAATTTCTCGTGCGAACTTTCTATCAAAGCTTCCTTTTTCCCCTACGTTCTTGCTCAGTGCGTATTCCAGCTGCAGGGATGAAACCAAAAATTGCAGAACAGAAATTATAGGGAGAAACGAATGTATGTACAAGTAATCCTACCCGAGAAAGGATACCTATGTGAGAAAGAGAAAAAGAGGGGAGGAGAATGTTGCTAAATTATAGCATAAATATCCCTAGAATTTTTTAAATAACCGTAAAATTACTTCCATTATTTATTTTAATTCAGCGATCGATAAGCCAATGCGCAACTGCGATGTGACTGCGGGACAAACCGCGAATAATAACAGGCCATTCTATGGATATTTTTCGACATTGTGATTCCGCGTAATCAAGAGGATTTCTAGTTCCCGACGAGAAAACTGCACGCTGCGCTACAGTCGCAGTGGCGAATTGTGCGCGTGCGTGCGTAACAATTAACTGTTTTCTCCGCGTTGTTAATGTTTTAGAATACGTGCCGTATGCTCTAGCTCGGAGCTTTCGCTCACAAAAACGTTCCTCGGCGTATGCATGCGACGTAAATTTATACGACAAACGTGAAATTCGCATGCACGAGTATATAATTCGCTCGGTGCGCCAAGCACTGACCTTTTCCCTTATGCTACATAGGCGATTAGAAAGTAGTACAAATAAACTTTTCCCCGTATTACAATTCAATCGTAAATATACATTTCATTTCGAAAATCGAACTACCATCTGATGAATTTAGTTGGACTAAATTTCGTGTAATTCATACGATTCGCGTATTAATATATCATAATTTATTATCAATTCGTTTGTAGTCCGCTTATAAAACTGAAAATAGGATGTTAACATAAATCTTTATAAAAAGACTAAAAACTATTTTGAAGACTTTTATCCAATTACTTTTTATTTAAGCTTAAGAGAACCAAATTTCTTTGATCCTTTTTATTCCAGTCCTATTGGATCCAAAAAAATACGTAGATACTCTCATCTTCTTGGCGAAAGACTCGTTGGGTCAGAGAATCAGAAGAAAGCATCATTTGACGATGCAACGCGAGATTTTCCGATTCAAAAAGCAATCAGCAAAGAGGATGAGGAGAAGGAGGTTGGACGGGCGTCACCGTGTACGTGACGCGATTTCCTTTTGCGCTAGCTTGGATGACTTTTCCTTCAGTCTTTCCCTTCAGAAGCGGTCGTCGCTTCTTGACGAGAGAGACGGAGCTTCAGATATGATGGATCGTTCCAACAGAGAAGAAAACAGAGAGGAGAACGTCAAGGCGCATGGCAGACGACAAATCGTCGATGCAGGGCGGTATACGTCGACACGACACCGCTATAGAAATCTCTCTTTTCCCTCCTTTCCGTTGTCTTTTCCCTCCTTTTTTCTTCTTTTCCCAGGCCGGTCAATTGCCGATATATATATTATAGGCCACTCTAGCCAATGAGACAAATAAGACGGCGAAGAAACGAAAGGATATTTATCACGTAGCCATTAGCATCACGGGGCGCGAGAACAGGGATTGCTGAGTTCACCGATCAGTTCGTAACGCTCTGTAATGAGAGACGCGAATGGTATTAGAGATAGCGATAAATCAGTCTATCTCAATCCGTATTCGCAGATATGATATCTCCACTTTCACAAAACGGTGTTCCGCCCAAGTGACTCAAAAGGAAGAAGTAATCGATGAGGAATTAGCATAGATTGTATGTGCAGAATTCAGCTTATATTACAATTTATGATCATTCCTTTATCCTTTTCATCCTCGCTTCTCTTTCTTTTATCTCCTTCCTTTCTTCCTCCCTCTTTTTTTTCTTTTTTTCAAGAGAAACTTTTTCTTTTGTTCGTTTAGTTCTTTCTTCTTTTTTACAGCTATGGGTCTTGAATACCGTTCTCTCTCTTTTTCTGTCTTCTTGCGCAACAGATACATGTGCGTCTGTATGTGCGGAAGCTTGTGAGCGCGTTTACAGGATCGCGGGAGGTTCCGCGTTTCAGAATAATTTAATTAGAGCGAGCGTACGAAGTGAAGTACCAGTCTTATCCCAAGGGCTTAATAGGAAACTCTCGCGGTGCCTTCAACTCAATGAGGCACCCCGGGGACGTAGAAGGAACGACGCACGCTGGAAAATACGGATTTCTACCTACAAACGTACGGGAAACGTTTCTAATGAATTAATTCGTTGTTATTATGCACGCTTTGTCGCGACCGCTCTTTTATTTCTTATTCGTCATCACGCTTTTCATGCTCGTTTCTTGCCTCGCTACTTCAAAGTCGTAGAGTAAATGTGTTTTGATACTACGCATGGAATATCTTTAGCTAAATACTTATACAGAAATTAGATTTGTGTAATTAATTGTTGTTACAATTACTACAATTTTATAATCGGATTTTTAAACATTGAAGCATGTTTTGGGCTACTGCGTCGCAAGTACGGGAGTGCTTTAAAAATGAAACTTTTAATTAAAAAGTGACTGAACACCAAGGGTGTTTTCGAGCAATTTGTAACATAAAAGTTCTCCTGAATTGGTAGGGAAATCTGGAAAGGCCATTGAAATCCTGGCGACATTAAAGACTAATTTGTACAGAAACTCTGTCAGCTTTAAATTGGCGAAATTCAAAGCATTTCCACTTTCTCGGAACTTCTCGCTTATATATCGCAGTTGATTTTGAATCTCAATGGGATATTGATTAATAGGATAATAATAATACGACACGAAAAAAATATTATTATAATATATAACATATTAGATAGTAATAATGGAATAAAATCGAATATTATATACTATATATTAACAATATTAAATATATTAAATATCATAATACAAAAACAGAGCGATATTCATAGTAAAATTTCCAAACAAGTATAATGATATGCCTGAGAAGAATATTATAATCTAAAATCATAAATTGCTTAAATTCGATCATATTCCTGACTCGATATTCCTAATGACTACACCCGTTGAGCTATTTTAATACTTTCACTGTTGAGGAGACAACGACCTCAAACGCTCGATCATTCATCGGCTAATAAAATCCGATATTCTCTTGAGAGACAAGAGCTTTCACGCGAGAGCCACACGATTAAATCAGTACAAGAGATCGTCAGAGGGTCAAAGAGATTTTCTCGTGTGATTTATGTACACAGACATACACCAATGTATATGGGATATTAAATTTCATTGCATATTTCACTATTGAATAAATTTTACTTCTGCCTCTCTCTCTTTTTTCTAAATAATCCCGGAAATCATCATCTTCCTTATGATGGTTGTCATGTTATTTCCTCAATAAATTTCAAGACATGTAACGATACATAAAGATACGCATACACCATTATTGCCCAAAAAGCTGATTTCCGATGGTTGATGGTGTCTAATTAAAGCGATCGTATCGCTTTCGCAGGGGGCGGGTTTCAAGATTCAGAAAAAAGTAATAAAGAGCGCAATACATTTTTTCCTTCCTTCTGCCATCGAGAATAAGGGACGGGACGATGAGGTATCGGGCCTCAGTCTTCCTGATCGATCCTGCAGACCGTAGAAGGGGATAATTTATATACCTCGATAAATTCCTCTTCGCTTTCATTAGTGACCTTGTCCAGTCTACCACCTTTGCGAGGAGCCGGTGGCATGTACGCAATTGCAGGCAAGATTTACAATGTTTCCCTTTTCTCTTTCTCTTCGTTTTAAAAATTATTCCTATGCCATTCGACGCAAACTTGAATAATGCCAAGAAATGCATGAAGAGACGACATCCTCAACATGAAATTACAATGTAGTTAGAAGGAGAAATATCCTTGCTGGTTCAGTAAATACGTCTTCATACAAATTAAAATCCATTATTTTTTTTTATTATCAACGACATATATTGTATATATCGAAATATTTATTGTACAGTGGAATCGGAGCGATGATTTGCTCATAAGCGCGACTTCCATAGAGCAATAACGAGGACAACGAGGTCTTCCTATCTTGAGAATCGCTTCATTCGATTTAATAATCTCTCAAGATGAATGCCACGAGTTTCATCCGATTCTTGTTTAAATATTCATAAAGTGATTCATAAATACTAAATGTTCTCATCTTAAAGATGAAGATCATTTTTGCAAACTCGATTATTATGGGATTTAATAATCATTTAATAGTCAACATAAAACCTATTTCGTAATTAAGAGCTTCTTATCGTCAAGGAATCTATTAATTACAGAACTTAATGATCCGCCAAATTTTTGCGAGAAAAGGTTTATAAAAATTCTGGAATGAGCCGAGAAGCAAATTAAGGGATAAATATGTGTTTTCGAAAAAGGATGAATTGCTTTTAATCAAATGCATGCAATGCATAGACAATCACAATAACAGTAGCTCAAATGAGCTAAATTTAATTAAGAAATTCATCATGATAAAATTCATTGATCTATACAAATAGAAAATGTCCAAAGCATAAGAATTGAAGAAACGGCTCACCTGATAAAATGCTGATTAGTCGACCGCAGTAAAATTGTAGTGTACTTGGTGATGAGCATCCTTTCTACGTTGCTTCACCCCATAACAGACACATGTGTATGTCCTTGCGTGCGCAATTCGGGGACTCGCGAGTACGTAATGTGAAAGTCTTCAGGCCCTGCCAGGGAAGCAGGCGGGAGACTTAGGCTCATTTCGTGAAAATCGACCAAAACTGACCGAAGTCGCGAAGGAGCGAACGGCCGTGCGGAAATTCTTTCGCCTAAATTTAGCGCTAATATACAGGGTGTTTCCACAACATTCGCTTGAATACGTTCAGCATATTCCACTAGCTAAATAATGATAATTTTGCATTATCAGCAGGATTTTAGTAAAATAATCCATTAGAAGCGAACGCGGAAACTAATATATGCTATGAATCGTTTATCTTGTTATTATCATATCTTATTATTTTTATTATTGCACCTATTATAATATAATAATCATAAATGATGATAATAATAAATAATAATAAATAATAAAAGTAATCATACATGCATACACACACACACACACACACACACACACACACATATATATAAAATCTTGAGACGTATATAATTATATTCATTATTATTATTTATTATTATTACATGCCAATATATGTATATTTATACATATGTATATATATAGTTGCAATAATAAAAATTGTATGTAGGTATGTATGTGTGTACGTGCATGAATCCCAAGCGTCGCGTTCCACCTGTTAACAGAATATCCGAGATCAGAAAGAAAAATTCTAATATCAAAGTTATAATAATTTTGAAAAGACATTCAAGAAATCGATTAATTATTACTAAATTATCTGAAGTTACTTAATAAAACATTAGCTGAATTATTATCTAAAATTCGTCTACTCTGAGATGGAGTGAATAGTGAAAGTACACTTCAAGTATCCCTAAATTTATTGATGTTGACTTTAATATTATTACCGTATGAAAGATGTCATTTAATCAACTTTAAATGCTTCAATTTAAACTTATTATATGATGTTAATAGTCTCGATATTTTGATTTATTGAAATTATGATTTATTAAAAATTTTCAAATAATTTCAGAAATATGCTATTTTAACAAGTTTCATTTTGCGTTTAAGACTTCCTCCCTCTATGTGTGTGTATGTGTGAGTGTGTGTGCGCGCGCGCACGCGCGCGTATGTGTATTAATCAATATTTTGTATCGGTGTTTCCGGAACCGCCAAAGAAGAGCAGATCATTCGATGATAAGCGCGATTCTTCTCCTTATTTAGTAAAATTTGTTTCCTCCCAGTGTCTGTGTGTGTGTATGTATATTAAAAAAAGATAGCACAACTTTATGCTTCCTTTTCGCGATAAAAAATTCAAGGCTGAGGATCTATAGGCTATTTATTCTCACTTGCATGCGCCATGCATTTTCTAATACTTAATTGAACCGAATCTGATCTTCAACGAGATAAGATGTGATCATCCGGGCACTTTGAATGAAAGAATGTATTTATTTCAAAAGGTTCCAAATCAATATATTATTGATGCCTTCGCAGTTATTTTCCTCATTTTAATTGTGAAAATATTTCGCCTTGCTATCTTCACTCATCCCATCCATTTAATTTTAATTCTTGTTTATGTATGATCTTTTTCTATGGAGCAGCAAGATGATTATAATACAAGATAATAGTTAGCTCAGATAAATATGCACGAATAAAGTAGAACGTAAAAACTTGCGTATTAATATAATATCCAAAAGTTGCGAAGTCAGAAATATATCTGGTCGGGTGGAAATGTCACTATAACTCTAATGTAGAACTTCGTTCCCAATCGCTAATATAAATCTGCATTTTCATCATCATCGAATACAATCACGGTCACAGTCGATAATCCATTATTCCGAAATCATTCTTCAAAAAGTTCCAAGAATATCGCGATTCTCTCCGAGAACAAGACGCAACATCCAAGAATACGTTAGCATCATGCGAAGGCGCTTCTCATGTGCGCAAACTCTCAGGTGTCATGATCAATCACATCCAACATGTCGAGAAATCGCAGATCCGTTCATAAGGCGATCTCGATTCTTCGGCACCGTGGATCTCGCAGCGAACAAAGCGCTGATACGGATTCGCGGATTCGCCGCTTCGCAGCAAAATCAGCGATACGCGGTGTCTCTGTTCTGACGCTTCGGCGATTGGTGGAATTATTTATAGAAACGCGCGAATGCGTGCGGGCGCGCCTTTGTCTTCGCGCGTTCGCGCAGTGCATTTAACGTCAAAAGCCAACGCTCACCCTGCCGATCGAAACCTGCTTTTGGGGAATTTTTATCGATTTTCACACGCCAATACTCGATCAATTCTTAAATGTCGAGTGCAATACACTTTCCCGTGATAATTATATATATATATATATATATATATATATATATATATATATATATATATATACATATATTTAATGAACGAAAAGATGCACGCACACGAAACAAAGGGATTCGAATTGAGTCTCGCCTGGCTGATGGTCGCGAATCAACTAACCTCGCAGGCCGGTTAAACACTATAGTTGCGTCTGCAGTCCGCGCACTTTAGCGGCATAGTCACCTTATGCGCCGCTGTCTATAGTCCATGGCGAATATCGCGAGTGCAAAGTGTAGGGGGAACGACTTGCAAGGTTCCTGTCCCTTGAGTGTGTATGTAAGTACGACTCCGTAGTCATCTAGGCACGTAGGCCAAATGTGCATGCTATCGAAATCTATATCAACACATCCAAATGAAACTTACATCCAAATGAATGTCTATTGAACAAATAGACAAATGGATAATTTTAGTTATTTATGCGATATTGTTTCGAATTCGATATGTTGAGTTACTATATGTATATAATTAATATATGTCAATATATGTATATTGCAAAATTATGTTGCCTTTGGTATTGAGATATTTATTTTTTATTTTCAAATTTAAAATTTTTTGTTAGTCTTGTTAATTAATTATTATTAAGTTAATAGAGAGTTTGTATTTCTATATTATGTTTTTAAAACATAATCTTATTCAAGATTATTAACTATATTATCTAGTTATGAATTATGATGATGTATTCTCAAATTTTATATAAATAGTGAGTTACGATAAAATATATAAAATAGTTCATTGATAAGATTTGACTAATTAATATGAATGAGGCTCAATGGCTTATTAAAAATTTGTTTTCAAAAAATTTTTTAAAAATCGGAATAAAAAAATAAGATTTCCGAAAAACGCGCATAGGAATGAGGATGATAGAAATATCGCGAAATATTTCAATTCCAATGTAATATAAATTTCGATTAAATATCTATTGAATTTCGATTTAATTGTTATTTCATGAATAAATTAAAATCTAAATTTTCCTTTATCGATTTATCAATTCATTTCGTCAATTGAATTTTATAAATCTAAATTGCAGTCTGCAATAAGATTTTAAGTTACAACTTAAGCATTACACAGTCATTTCTGATCGATGAATCATAATCGAAATCTCAAATCGCCATTTTGAAATTTAAAACTGAATCTTTATTATAATTCATTAACTCGCGTACTACTTCAAGTCTTACTGTTCGTGGCTTTGTATGTGCCACGTTTAATAAATTATACTTTGTTTTATTTAATTCTCCTTAACGCTTAATAGTGTTATTGCACTTGTATCATTCTGCATTTCTGCATTACAGAAACAAATACAGGAAAGTATAGAAACAAATACAGGAAAGTACTGTCATTAATTATCGTATAAAATGCAGTGTACATCTTTGCGATATTGTTGTATCTCGTGAATTTCCGGCCGAATGAATTGTACTTTGCTGAACTTCCAGCGACGAAGGTACACGCGCCGATGCATTAATCCGAGCTTTGCGTAATGACGCGGTTGGCACTACGTAATCGTTAACGACCGATAACAGAACGCTGCGTAATTCGTGTGGCTTGATCATAGCGTGAATGAGTATAATGGCGGCTATTTGTAATACGAATAAGCTTTTAAGAGAATTAAAAATTCCCAAAGAATGCTGTACAATAAATGAAATATGATTATTATAAATATTTATAGATAAATAGAATAATCATAAATATAGCATATATATATAAAATATATATAAATTATATAAAATTATATAAATCAAATATAAAATTTGATATTTTTACAGGTATCTATAAATAAAATAATTATGAATATATAACACGCTGGTCCGAGCGTTATCAAGCAATAGTTTAAGATAGATTTTAGATATAATAATAAAAATTCATATTTCCCGCTTGCAGATGCTGAACGATCGCTGGTGAAATTCGGCGAAAGTTTGAATCGATACCTTGTCGGATTAACCTCGCCATAAAATACGCCCGATGCGTTGCACATGATTATAGGAATGACTCAGAAGCATGAAGGCAGGTTAAACTCATACGTCGGAGGTATTTTCGGAGATAATCTCTCGCGTGCATGTTGGCACGTTAAGATATCGTTCACTCCTTTTGGAGACAGATTATTATTGCTATACCTTGAATTTGTCCTTCGTGGACATATATTGAACCGCACATTGCGTCTTTGATTATTTTGAACATCGACTCAAGAATTAAAGAAACTCACCAGATTCATTTTCGACGGATTTATTTTTTTATGTAAATATTTGCAGTTTCTCTTGCATATGAAACATCGATTACAATTATGTTTAAGATTCTTGACAAAAAAAAATAATTAGAAATATATGATATAATTTGATTCAATGTTGTACAAGCGATGGTTTAAGCATTATTAAAATATTATTAATAATATAATAGATTATTACATCCTTTCAATATATTTTTGAATATATTATTAATAATAATGTACTATTAATATATATAATCATTAATAATAATCTAAAACAATCTAGACAATCTAGACAAATAGTCTGGACTAAATCTAAAATTATTTATATATTATATATATAAAAAAAATTTTATTATATTATATAATCCAATAAAAAATAGAACGAATACTGTTATTCTTTAATATCGTCATTAAATATAGATGAATAAGATACTTTTGTGTATCATGAACTTATTTTAACAATTTATTTTAACATCTTATTTCCACAACGCTACAAAAAAAAATTTATGTTACAATTCATTTAAAAAATTTGAAATTTATTTCAAATTCTTTTTATAAAGAAAATGAATTTTTAATTTTTTTGTTATATATAGATTTATATTATATTCATTATATAATAGAAAGTTGCAATTTACAGATTTTGACATTGACAGATTTTGTTTATAACTTTTTCTTGAACTATCGCAAATTTCTGAAAAACCATATAAACCATTACGATAAGTACAATGAATATTTCATAAATAACTAAAGATATTAAAATTTATTATCTAAATCATAGAAAAATCATAAAATATATAAAGTATAATTATAAAGTTATATAGTAAATGTATAAATAATATAACTTGCGTTGACCTCAATCATTTCTTTAAATCTTAATCCAAAATATATCCAAAATTTTGCAAAAATTTATAACATTTCATATATCTAGAAATACATATAAATAAATAATTTTTATACTAAAAACTTCAATAATACAATAGTCATCAAACGTTTTTAAAGAAAAAGAAAGATGTTTGCATTTGTTGGATTTTGATGTTGAGAAAATAAAATGAAATTGAAATGAAATTAAAATTGGTCTAGTAAATTCTACTAAAATTCTAAAAGTTTATTTTTTCAAATCGTCTCCGAACATTCCCTCTTTGAAAATGATCAAGAAAATTCTTCTCGGAAAAAAATCCAATTAACACAAAAGATTTGTGAAAATTCCTGATCTAATATGCACTTTCTTGACGATGGCTATTATTAGTAGCTTTTATAATATTTAACAAAATAGAACAAACTGCATTCAAACTATATTTATTATATATATATAAGTATAATTATATGTAAATATATTTATATATAATTACATATAAATTATATTTATTATTCTTAATATTATAATACTATACTTATAATTGATATTATTAAAAATACCAATGCATAAAAAATAGCATATTTTTAGCAATAGCAATAGCGCGATATTCTATTTTTCGCATAATAATTGAACAAAATATATATACTATTAAAATTATTATTATATTTTAATAATTTATATATCATATTATTAATATATTATAATAATTAATATATTGAAATATATTAAGATATATCAATATATAAATTGAAATTATATCGAGAAATATATTCGTCATCAAAATTATCTTGGTATTACGATAAGATTTTTATCTAAAAATGATGCATACACATTCTCTCTCTCTCTCTCTCTCTCTCTCTCTCTCTCTCTCTCTCTCTCTCTCTCTCTCTCTCTCTGTTTGTACGTATGTATGTATATTAAATTATTAAATAACAAATAAAAAAATATTCTTTTCTTTTCAAGCAAGACTCTTAACATAATATGCTTGTTCGACACTTTGTAAGTCAATAGTATATCAACCGTTCAACAGCGATCTCGTTTTCCATGAATAGCGATGACGCGAGAAACAGGATCGAAGCGAAAAAAGTCTGGCGAAGATACATGATTTTTTAGACATTTGCAATAGTTGAAAAAAAAGCCTTGAAGAAGGATGAAATAAAATCTGTCAAGGTGTAAACCGCAACTTTCTATTATATAATAAATATAATATAGATCTGTATATAATAAAAAAATAAGAAATTCCTTTTTTTCGTGAAAAAAAGTTTGAGGTTCGAAACTTCATATTTTTTAAATAAAATCATAAACCTCTTTCTTTGTAATATCGTTAAGAGTTAAGATAAATTCAATGATAATCAAAAGTATCCTATTCATCTGCATTGAACGACACGATCTCGCAAGTTCGCGCCGAAGACAATAACGAGGGAAGATGATGCTCTCTTCGCGAAACGGGAGCCACAACTTGGCTTCTATCACTAGTCGACAGAAGAGTGAAGGTCGCTCGCGACAACCAGTTGTTGGACAGCCGACTTCCACAAATAGCCATCGATACCTTCCCATGTTTCCTTCTTTACTCGCCAATCGTCTACGAAAAGCGACTAACGTAGAAGCGCACTGTAAGATCAGCTACTATCTCATCTTTGTATTGTTTCGCCCCCTTTCCACATGTTCTGTGTATCTGCTGATGTTAATGTTCCGCTCATGATCAAGCTCTCGATCTCGTTCCGCTGCGGAAACATGGCATTCTGCGCTTATTATGCGTGTGCATGTTGCGATGAACTGTCTGTTTCGTGGCGACTTTATGAGACCTCTCCTTGTCCCATTTTGTCGGTAGGAGCTAATAGAAACGAGTAGTGAAGAGATTCGTGCCGCGAATCGCTTCACGGACTTGTTAATCCCATGAGTGGTCTCTTTGAGCTAGCAGATGCGAATCGTCGCGGAACCGTTCCGCGAAGAGAACGACTAAATCGTCGAGAGTACTCGGATTTGTCGATCCGTCATGCGGAAGAATGTAAATCGCTTCCTTGCTAATAAAAATCATTTCACTGTGAAGTATTGTAACAAAAACCTAGCAGGAAAAATTGCGGGACTATTGTGTCCTGCGTTACATTTCGCAAAAGTCAATTTAAGATTCCTAGACCTCACGTTCTGAAGATTTTATACCGAGATAAATATGTAACGCTAAATAGAAACTAGATACAAATATCTAGCATTAATTGTAATAGATAAATTAAAAATAAGCAAATAACAAAAAAGATCATTAACAAAAAGCAATATTATCGTTCTTTGTTAACGCAATATATTAATTCTTCGCCGCGATGCGAATGGTAACTCTTTTCAGAACAAATCTCGAACAGCTTCTCGGACAGAGAAATTGAACGAAGTAAGCGCGCAATTAATTTTATGAGCGGCGCGAATAGGAGCCGTCGTCGAGTAGTAAGCTCACACATATGCGTGTATATATATACACACTCGCCCGTGCATGCACACATGTATTCCCGCAAGTATACATCACGGAAAAGTCATTTAAATGACAGACAGAACGACAACGTCTGTATGTATCGTTCACCGAACTAAATTATTAGTGATTAATACTGTATACATATATTTGTACTTGTACGTGCGCGTGCGTCATCACTTTGTTAAACAAAAAAGTAAGAAAAAAAGACTTGAAGTAAGAAAGACTCATCGTACACCGTTAAAATAAAGTGAATAAGAGTAAGTACAAATAAACACACACAGCGAATTTTTCCAGGAATAATAATAAACTGAAGAACGTTAAAATATTGGTGGGCTTATTTTGGTCAATTCGGTCAAGTAGACAAAATATGACGTAATCTCTTTCTCTAGTAGATTCGAAGAAAAATATTGTATTTCTAGTTTGGCAGAAATACACAGCATTGCGATGTATTCCATGTGCGATCCGCATTCCGCTTACCGCCTTCATCCTCCTGAGAAAGCCCCGACTGCAGCAACAGTAGCAACAGCAGCAGCAACAGCAGGCCTTTATATCTCGCGTGTGGTGCGCGCAATTCGGATTATCCCGTGGCATGATGTATAATAACCATAAATCGGCCTAAATTGCTCCTTTTTTTCCTTCTCCTTTTTTCCCCCGTTTCGCAAGATTCACGCGATTTCACGCGAGTTCGGCTCCTTCCAGTAGGCTCGATAATCCTTTCGCGAAGGGTTCGTCCTGAGAGCTGTAATTTCTCGTAGTTGCAGATAGATCGCTTTAATATGCGGAAATACATCGTCGCCCCCGAATTCACATCGCGTGAAGAAGTCAACGGTATATTTTAATTAAAAAATGATATTTATGATCGTATATTGAAGGTGGGAAATGATGGGTAATTCAATGAAATCTGTATTAAAATTCCTTTGGCATAAAACGGTAATTAATGATCGGCACATCGCAAAGAGGAAAATCATAAATTCATTTTCAGGATTTAATTGCGCGAAACTTAAAGAAAAATACATTATGTAAATGTATTATAAATGATAAGCGCAACTGATACGACTGAGATGCTTTAGTCTGTAGAATTCTTATTTGACATTCTCGTCTCACAAAGATTTGCAAAGAAAAGAAGAGATATTGTAAGGAGAAGGGGTGAGCGAGCGAATGCCGAAAATGGTTCCGCAGACGGACGTAGATGGGTCTCGGGGGAGTAAGGGAAATCGTTATCTTTCATTTTTCATTTCATAACGTCCCGACAATGATACCGATTCCATTTACTCGGTAGTCCATTGTCGGGGTGACGACTGAATGCGCGTGGTAGACAACTGTAAAGTTCCCTATGCGCAAGGAAGACTCTTCTGCCCCTTTCGACCTGTCGCTTTTCTCTCACTAGGGGATTGATCAAGATCAGACTGCGAACTAAATTGTCGAGCAGTTGAACAGTTGAACAGAAAATATTTCCGTATATAAGATGAAGCAAAATTGTAACAAATTATCTTCACATTAACAAAACAAAATATATATAATATACAATATCGAATGCAATATAGTATATGATGTAAAATAAAAAAAAATATATATATATAATATATACACTTTATATTTAAAATAAAATAATATATTAATGAAATCATTTTGCAGAAATAAGAAAAACAAAATAATATAAACACAATCTTTTCTTTCTCTTTTTTCTTTCTTTATACGCGTGCATGTATGCATGAATATTGAATGAAAATATAAACGTATGAATGCATACACATTTATACACATTTATCGAGCATACATGATATGAAGCGAAGATAGTTTCTGTTTCTGAATTCAATACAATCCGTAAACACGCGACAGGATTGCAAGTTCTTGCATGGAAACGTAAATGAAAATTTGCATGGTAGACATGTAAATGAAAATTTGCACATGCAGATACATGTGCATATGGAGATGTTGCATTCGTGTCAATACATTGTGATACGGGAAGCTCTCTCCACCAATACGAAAAAATCTCCCTACTAAAGTCTACTTTCCTGAAATTCTTGCAAGATATTCCGACGATATCAACCTGAAATTTTTACGCCTGGAACATATAAAATGTGAAAAATGCAATTTTCTTTCATTCTCCTTCATCTGCACGAAACAATCGAACGTTGCTAGCGCGATAGTGCGATGGTAACATCGCGTAAATTGGATTTTCATATCACGAATATTCCTGAATTTATCAATGTGGAGTGATCTTTATGTCGGATAAGTGGAATCCGCATTTAGCAATAAATGCATCAGAAATGCATCATAGACGGAACCACAGCACAGGAAGCAGAAGAATACAGGCAGACCTATACGCATGTACGCGCACGTGTACGTTGGATAAATATGCGTGTGTGTCAGATGTAAACGTTCACACATATGACAATCATGATCATAATAGCCGATGTGCAGACAGGGAAACGTCGACGTATTGCGGATATAAATACACCATGTACATGTGAATTAGGAATATGCGTTGCCACCGGCGGCACGTATGTATGCAAATGCATGTCAAACGCATCAAACGCATCAATTTCGTCGAACACCTGCTTATTTGCGCAATTTCTCTTTCCATATAGCTATTCAGTTATGTTATGATATAACATATTATAGTTTATAATATTTATAATGTTATTTTTTTTACAAAGCATTATTATTTAATTATAAACTTATTCGAGATCCTCAACTTTTCAAAAAAAGATGATTTTATGGATATATTTATTTAAAAGTTATTTAAAAGAAAAAATTTAAATTTTTATATTAGAAAAAATATATATATGTTCTTTCTTCATATATTCTGTTATATACATGTATATACAACAGCACCAGATCAATAAAATTCAGTATGACTTCATTATTAGTACTTATTCATCTCGTAATATTTTATATCATTAAAAATAATTCTGTATATTAGGACACTTAAGAAAAAGGCATTAGGTAAAAAGCAGCGAAACACACTCACAGACGTATTCTCTCTCTCTCCTCTCTCTTAAAACTGTGCAATTTTAGAGTATCGATATTAAAGCATCATTAAAATGTCACGCGATGATTGTTTTTTATATCTTATAAAGATATAGCAAGACGTTTCGGAAAATTCTAAAATTCATTTCTAAATCCCACAAATCGTGGAATTTAATACAATTACAAGCATACAAGTACGCAATGCCAGGCAACGATTCATAATTGTCTGGAAGCAATGAATTATATTCCGAAGGAATAATATGAATAATACTCTGATTACTGATATACTAATTGGCAAGAAATGAAAGATTAAAAAGCAATAAGCATCCGAGATATTTTGCAAATGTTTATGCGTGAATAACATTGTGCATTTCGGTCCGCATTAGTGTTAACCGTAATTATCGGTTATCATTTGTTTAACTATTAGTGCGAAACGCGATGCAAAAGACAGAGAGGGAAAGAGAGAGAGAGAGAGAGAGAGAGAGAGAGAGAGAGAGAGAGAGAGAGAGAGAGAGAGAGAGAGAGAGAGAGAAAGACCGCGAATTATTACTGCAATTTGCTGTTCGCAAATTATACAGTGCACTAATTTTAATTGGATACATACTTATTGTTGACTTTTCATTTTCTTTCTTCAATTTTATCTATAATATTCCTATCTACTTTTGCTGTTAAGAAAATCAGGTTTCACAAATGCCGGAAAATGATTCAACGATATTTGTCATGCACCAAGAAATATCTACACTTTTAAGGAAATATATTAACAAAACATATTATTTTAGTAAAATAATAAGAAAGGCAATAGCGAAAGTAATAATGAAATACGAGTAAGTAATAATAAAATAATAATAAAAGAAGACAAATATTTATATTTATATTTATATTATATATTGTTTATATATAATATATATAAATATATATATATATGTTATATATTTGTTTATATATAATAAACAAATATTTATATTTATTACTAGAAATAAGTGAGTATCCAAAGGATAATCTTCTCGAAAAGTAAAGAAAAAATATATAATATCGTTTTATATCGTATGTTTCCACAGTTCAGGTAATATTACAAACAATATTTAGAAGCAGATATATAAGCTCACATTTTTCGTTTTGCTTCAACCAATCCGATGATCACGTTGCAGAAAATCAACATGGTGTTTCCTTCATACACTTATTTATAATTTTTTACAACTATAAATCAACTTTTGATAAATCACTGCAATCACTATTTACACGAACAGTTATGGGTTTGTATCATTGTATAATGAATTTAAATCAATAGGAAATATTGAAGAATCATTATTAAAAACAATCGCTCGCTAACATATAAAAAGAAACTTGGTATTAAAAAGAGTTACACTTGTATGAAGCTTGATAGATAATTAATGCACTACTATCACATCTAATAATTTTCTTAACAAGAATAACAAGGATCATAAAAAAGAAACAAATGCACCAGGAAAATATTTATATATTACTAAAAATATGATTTATATTTAGATCTCTAAAAACGTATCATCAAACATGCGAGGACGCAAACGGACGAGCGAATCTTCGTACGCGATTTAAACTCGCGAGTCGATTTAATTATTAAATCATCGAGGAACATCGTTCGGTGGTACGGCGATAGACGATGTCGCGGATAGTGTGCATCTCGGTACAGCGGCTGAGAATCCACTCGTGATCTAATATTAGACAGAGGCAGAAATAGATCATAATTTGCAAATTGCGTGGTGATGGGGAAGGGAGGGGGGGCCGACCACTTCCCTAAAAAGAAGAAAGGAAAAGAACTCCAAACCGAGAGCAATGACGCTTCTTGGGTCATTGCCAGAAGCACATCACCTTTCGCAGTGCGAAATTGCATACTTACAGGGGTACAAGTTATTTTACGCATATTTATCCATAAATATGATTCCAAATTATTGTTTTACTTAATAGATACCCGTGCATGTTTTTTAAAAGACTGAGATTATTTTACTTATCAGTATAATGATATGTAATGATTATTATTATAGATAGAAGATTAACGAAGATGTATGCCATCGGCAATTTAAAGCAGCGTGAATCAAGTGAGAAGTGGCCGTTTATCGGAATCGATTAATGTCTATGCGATTATTATTCTATGCATAAAGACTCGTTGTCTTTTTGCCGTCCAAATTGTACATAAACTCGAACTAGTATGTTTCGAGCTCAAACGCTTTTTGTCATTAATCAGTTGATCGGTTCGAGTCTGTTTGCGTGATTCGATCGTCCGTAGTAAATCTATTCGTTATATATTAAACTATATTTCTCTAATCGAAGTTTCAGAGTGCTTGCCTTCCCTTCCCCTGTAGAAGAAATTTCTATGCATTATAATATGAAAATTTCTTGTATGCATAATGAATATATATGAAATTATAATATACATGCGTCTCTCTTTCTCGCACGCACGCGCATAAAAAAAATAAATATATAAATAAATGTAATCCAGAGATAGATAAAGCTGCCAGTAATTTTATAAAGTTTTTAATAATTTATTATTAATAGAATTAAATAACTCATAAAAAACGCTATGTCTATAAATAAATAATACAACTATTAATTTTAATACAAATAAAGTTTCGGCTCGAAAGCTTTTATTATATCTTTCATTAAAGCTTTCATTATACACGGCATATCAGAAATGCAGTAAATATCGTATGTTGTATACTTCAAACTCGTACAAAGAGCGAATAATTTTTAACTTTATAAATAAAATACTATCGCGCATAAAAAGCGTATAATGGCCGCAAATGAAATTCGCATTTCCAGATCTCTGGACGAAAACACATTTGCAAAATTCACAATTCAGCATATAATTCATTTCATTCCTTTTTTACAGATTTATGTCACAGATAACATTTTCAGTTGTTTGCTAAAAGATTAAATGTCCTCTTTATATTAACTAATTTCATACTTTATCATATGCAATTGTGGCTTGCGACTGATTAATATAACATTAACTTTTTTGCTCGTATATATTTTTGTTTAATAGAAAAATAATTTGTGATTATATATTAAAGAACTGATTATGAAACATACATTATTTCATATTACAAAAAATAATTTTTATAAAATCGATATCAATATCGACAATTAGCAAAATCACAAAATTGCAAAATGTAATGTATGATGTAATGTATGATCTAATAAAATTCAAAGAATGATATGTTTCGTATATAAAAAAAACAAAGACCATTAAATTTTTATACGTCAACGACGATAAATGTCAATCAATGGAAATGATCAGTGCGTTGATAAACCGTAATTGGCATCACGAAATTCATTGCAAATACGATTCGTATGATTTATTTTGAAATAATGCAAATGTAAATGACAAGCGCGAATTTACGCGCGATTACGGCTGTTATATTATCGATTCTATTCAGCACGTATAGCTATCCAATCAGCAATCGTTAATAAATATGCAAAATACGAAAACCGATACAAAATATCAATGCAATAAATACCGAGGTTTTGCAAGAGAGAGAATTGGGCATATTGGAGCATATTGGAAAGCATCGACATGTTAAAAAGAAAACTGAGGATAATAAAACATATCAATATATATATATATATATGTTTTATTATCCTCGTTTTTCTTTTTAACATGTCGATGCTTTCCAATATGCTCCAATATGCCCAATTCTCTCTCTGTTATATATATATATATATATATATATATATATATATATATATATATAACATATATATATAATAACATAATACGTAATAAAAAAGCATAAAAATAAAACATAAAAATAAAAAATAAAAATAATTGAGATTTAATAATTATATTTTGGTTTATAACTATATATCATAACGAACATATATAACTATATATTTATTATCGTATTATTGTATTATATTATTATTTATTATTATGTCACTTTTTAAATATAATCATACTATTCTTATGAGTTTTGTAAACTTTCACGTCATAATTATCATCTTTTAGATAATATATTTATTGTTAAAAGACTTAATTTATTTCTTATTTTGTATGAATGGTGAATACGGCTTGTATTGGCTAAAAATGATTACAAACCATATTTAAACATGGGATTGTAGTGAAAATTCATTTTGTTTTTACGCCATTTTGAATAGGTTTTTACGCCATAAGTTTACGCCATCATTTTTTTCTTTTCTTTTAGATATTTTTAAAAATCTAGACAATTATGAAAGAAAAAAATACAGAATTGTGGTTATCTGAAAAATAATTAAAATTCATAAAAAATACATTGTAATTGAAATTACTTTTTTACGCACATATTCTTGTCTTTTTAATTATTTTAATTAATCCCTTTATGTAAAAAGAACCGAATGAATTTATGTTTCAACCGAACGTTTATTAACATAAATTATCTTCTAATTCTAATAAATCTTTACCGTCATGCATCCATTTTACAACTCTGATCAACAAACAGATTCAATCTATTTTTATTTCATAATTTGTAATATATGAAATTGCTTAACTAATGCACTTGCGATTACAAAAGATTTTCACACTTTTATGCGTGAAAGAAAGCGAAAAATGGGTTCTCTTTAAGGCAGCCCTTTTTTTTTGAACAATACGCAAATAAATAAAATTGGATTTATATTCGTCAGCATTTTTTAGATTTTCCAATATTGAATTCGATAATATATAATATATAATATATAACATATAATATAAAAAATAAATATATATAATGTATTTCTATTCAACATTTGTGAAAAAGAATTATATATATATATATATATATATATATATATATTTTTTCTTTTATAATAATCTTTTATATACATGTAATTATTGTAATTAGTATTACGTTATGTTAAGTATGATTAAAATCATTGAATTTATTGAAATTTATTGAATGTATTGAAATTATTTCGATATTAAAAAGTATGAAATAGTTATTTGATGTTCTTGCAAATTTAGATTCAAATTTTGGGAAAGACGTCCCATAGAATTAAGCAATGTATGTGCTCATTCTACCCTCTTGAGATGATTTTTTGGTTCGTTAGGCCTCTTTTGGCGATGTAGAGCAAGGCAAATCCGATTTACCCTTTCATTAAATTTAATTTCATGCTCCCTAGAACGTTCTTCTCCATCCAAGCTGTATGCCAAGCTATACGCATCTTTCTTCCTCATGTTATCAAAGTAGCACTGATGCATTTCTTAAAATACATACTTGTCATTGCAAAGATGCAACGACTTTTAACTTCGATTGTCAATCGCAATTGATGCTTCTTATATTAACGTTTGCATTGATGATCACATCGAGTTTAACGATGTAAGTTTCGAAGCGTTATGTAGAGAGTTTATTATTTCATTTCGATTGCGTATCCTCCCCCGAATGCGGTATGTCTGCAGATGACATTACGAATCGAACCGCCAAAGGACTCGTATTTTTGTTGCATGTTCATTCTCGTCAAGCCTGTCCGAGACAAAGTCATGACGTGTCGTGGAGCAAACTGCGAGTATCAGATGAGAGCGCAATATGTAAAAATCGCTTTGACGCGAGCTATTTTCTCCGACAAAAATGCCGCGCACATCCTTTTCAATTGTGACTT
Source organism: Eciton burchellii (assembly GCA_020341155.1). NCBI lineage: Eukaryota > Metazoa > Arthropoda > Insecta > Hymenoptera > Formicidae > Eciton > Eciton burchellii. Next base: position 1,229,260 of record JAHMML010000024.1, read on the forward strand.
CCATGCGTTTATAACGGAAAATCGATTCGCATTGCAAAAGATTTGTACGTTAGTCTTCCATCAATGAAACTCAGTTTTAATGATTGCACAGACTTGTCAAAAGATTAATTTATAACTTTAGAATATATCAAGCAAAATGCAACGGATTATTAATGTTAAACTTTCTTTATGGGCGCAAGTAACGTCTCGTAGACGTCCCTTGAAAAAGAATGGTTCGTTTCCTGCCGGCCAAAGCGTGCATTATTCAAGGGTGGACCAGTATTGATTGAGTCGCCATCCCAAGCACAAGCCATACCCTCTCAGTTTTGTCTTCGAGAAAAGGGAAAAAGAGAATATTAAAAAATATATGGAAAAAAGATTATTACCATGTATTATTGATTTCAGATTTATTGTCTTTTTAAACTTAAGAGTTTTAATTTATACGATAATTATTTTTAAAGTATATGTATATTTATTACATAATATAAAGGATATTATGCATGAAATATGTATGCATATGTATATATAAGTAATGTGTAGATTTATATAATATTATAAAATATTATATGTATGTATTATATATATATATTATATTATATATAATATTATTTATATATATGCATACATATATTATATATATAAATAATGTAATTATATAATAATATAAATTATATAATATATAAGTTATTATATATATAATAACTATATATATAAATAAATATTACATATATATCACTTTAATTATTTATATATATGTATATTATATATATATAATATATACGTATATATATAAATAATTAAAGTGATATATATATATAATATTTATAAATATTGAAGAATAAGATATATAAGGCAATAAAAATTTTAGAAAGAGATAATATGCAACGTTTTTTTAACAGGATATACTGTCCTAAGAAAGGTCCTTCTTTTTAAAAATTTTGCTGAAACTTTGATTAGTTCTGATTGTCTGATGGTTAATAAAAAATTACAATAATCTTCTCTACAAAAGTTCTCTGTTTTTTTCTCAGAAAAATGAAACTTTCGAAATGAAGTTTTTTTCTAAACCAGTCATGTGGAAGCTTTGTTGTGTGGGGACATTCCAATATAAAAATGATCACGTAGGTGAAAATTTGGCAAGTGCTTCTTTCCCTTTTCTTCTCCTTTAAAAGGGAGCAAAGGAAATATATATAGAGAGAAAGAGAGTATAGAGAGAGAGAGAAAGAGAGAGAGAGAGAGAAAGAGAGAGAGAGAGAGAGAGAGAGAGAGAGAGAGAGAGAGAGAGAGAGAGAGAGAGAGAGAGAGAGAGAGAGAGAGAGAGAAGGGGGGAAGAGAAAGAAAGTAAGGTCGCGATTGCGGAACATAAAAGATGAGCTATCGGAACGTTATCGTTCCGCTTGAATTGCCGTACAACCCTTTTATGGAGCAATGCTCCATAAATGACGACGAACTCCGTTGCTGCGATTTTGAGACATTAAATATATGAACATTTTTTCGCATTCCCAAACGAATTACTCGTTCATATATTTTTTAAATATGCGCGTCGGGTTAAAATTTTATAAAAAATTAAATAAGCGAAGATAATAATATAACGATTCTTTTAAAGAAAATTTTCGTATGAATTTTAAATATTTTTTTAAAATTTGTATTATTAAATTGTTTTTCACATTTACATTCGGTTTTATATTTTATATTTGTTTTATATATACACATTTAATTTCATATTTATATTTAATTAAAAATTATTAGATCTTTTTGAAGAAATAGCAAACAAAACTACGAAAAACTAAATTTTTTTTTAGTTTTTAGAAAGAATTTATTAATTGTGGATAAAAAGTTTTGTTTCGTTCTCTTAGATTTAATGGAGAGGAAACAAAAGAGAAAGAGAGGGAATATACACAAAAATAAAAATTATTTGAATAACATTAAAAACTCAGAAACGGAATTTAGAAACAATGTAATATTATATTCTCTCAAATCTATATCGAATTCTATATAAAAAAAAAAGAGTGAATCCAACTCATTAATTTTGAATCTTGCTTTTCAAAGGCGTTTATATAATTATCGAGATAATTATCTATATCGGCCGAAGTCACGATCGAAGGCATCCTAATCGATATGGACCGTAAATTGGACAGGCACAGGTTCCCCTAGGCTACATGTTTGAGATTCCCCTTTAAGGATACTGATTTCTCCCCTAATCCCGCTAACGATTGATAACAATTCCCTTTAATTCTGATCAATCGTAATGTCCCTAATTATCTTGTATAATCTAAATAAGACATATGTATCATAATATTATCTAGTATCACGCGATACAGTTATGAAAAATCCAACTTTATGAAATATATTTATATACACTCTAAAACGAAAAAAGATATTCTATAAGAAATATTAGAAATACCGTTTTAGATCATTATATAATGTTTTTCAGACATAATGTACATGTAAGTCACCTAATAAAATCGTTGTCTGGATCTGCCACGTAGAGATCTACTATTAAGAGATCATACATAATACAACGCGCTATTTCTTCACTAAATTCTTCATTATGCTTGAAAATTTATGGTTGTAGGTGTAATACATTATACGTAACATAACACATGAACTTCAGAAGAAACTAATAATATATTGTCATATGCAATATGAAATATATTCCGGGAAATATATTCCTAGAGATTACGTACTCATAGCTCATATGTATTCGAGATTTCTTCGTCTACCTCGACTTTTATACCAACATCCAGAAGAATCAATAAGTTTCTTAATTAACTCGGATTAGTATGATTATCGTAAGAGAAAATATAAATAAGAGCATTATAATATTATTCATAAAATTATAATAATATAATTATTAGGAGAAATATGTAAATAATAATAAATTATATATAAATAAATGATTTATTCATAATTAATAGGATGAGCAGAATGATCAGTATACGCAAATATCAATATACGCAAAAAACATCCAAGACAGTTTACATTGTTACAATTAATAAGATAACATATATGATACTAAATCGATATTGTTAAGTGACTGAGGAACATTACAGGAACCGGGCCGCAGACGTACTGCGATTCTGCTTCGCTTCAAATGACGTCTTCGTGAAATAGCGCGCGAATGGCGCTGACAAGCGTCGGAAATTAGACGATTGTTAGGGTTGCAAACGTCAGTTTGCCAACAGTGGAGTTAATTAAGGACACAATATGTTGCGTCAACATCTAGTCGCGAGAGTTTACCGCGGGTACTTTAACGCGCGGAATTCTTCATTTGAGTGGCACTTCTTGCTCTTCATGCACAGCAAATTCGTCAGCTTCATGTTTGGATTTATCGATACATCCCTTGCGCATAAAGATCTCTTGTTATACAGAAAAATGTTTTGTTCGAAAACACAGACTTTTCATCATTCCTTCCCTCTCGTGTCTCTCCCTCCCTTCTCCGTCGTCGCGGTCTGCGCAAACGAGGGACGAACGAATGGCGGAAATGACGCGATGCGCGAACCTGGAAATCTATTATCGACGGAATTAGCAGTGCCTCGGGGTTTCGGGTATTCCGGCGACGCGAGCACGCAACCCTTTGTCTACGACCGTTAACGATATGGGATAGAACGGCTACGAAGATAAGGGTGTACTCGCGCGCGCACTCCCCTCGGCAAACATCAGACTCGCGTTAGCCGTCAGGAATCAGGGGGATATCCGGAGAAACCGAGCCTGGAATCCCCAGCGGTGCCGCAGCATTGCTATATCAAGTTTCTCGATAATTCGTTCTCCTCTCTCTCTYTCTCTCTCTCTCTCTCTCTCTCTCTCTCTCTCTCTCTCTCTCTCTCTCTCTCTATTTCTATCTCAACTGCCAGTTGAATTTATTTCTCACGAATCTCTGTCCGTTCTGTGTCCGTTTCTTTCCGCAAACCAACCAGCCATTTACTTGATTTCGATTTTTATCTATGTTAGTTCTTCAATTGGACTCGCAGATTTTCGTGTCTGGTAAAGAAGCATAAAGGAATTTACTAAGGCCAAAAGATTCTCACGAAATTTTTTATCTTGTCCTTGCTTAATTTATCGCTTTGCTTGCTAGCCATTTGTGTCCCTAGATCCTAGCGAAATGTTCTCGAAAGAAACTTGATATAAATTGAAGTGGTATAATGAACTTAAAACCTGGAAATCTCTTATCTATAAAAGAACTTGCTATTCCTTTATTAAATTTATACCAGACTTCGAGAACATTTCGCAGAGATCTGGGAACACAAAAACTAGCAAAGCGATAAATTAATGAGCAAGTAAATAAAGAGATTAGATGACCCAAACTTTCTTGTAGACATTTGATTATTTTTTCGTTTGAAAGATAAATTAAAAATTGTCCAACTTTATATATATATATATATATATATATATTAACTGATCAATGGAAATGAGAATCTTAAAGTGCATCTGGCGATATTCTGCGAGATAGAATTCACAATGAAGATATTCGCAACATCCGCAAGATTCAAGATCTTATAAGATGGGCTTATAAGAATCAGAAAATGTGCATAGAGAGGAGAAAGCAGGATGGACGATAATCGATTTGAAAAAAATTAGAAACTAAACACTTTCAGGCGACTTATACGATCTCCAAGACGTTAGTGCGAAAGTTGGATATCAATATCACAGAGAAACAGACATATTGAATAAAATATAGAACATGGTCTTATAATAATAAGAAGAAGAAGAAGTAATTAATTAATTTTTTCTCTGCCATTATATTTGTTCTCTGCTCTATGTACTTCTCCTCATACATCATTCATCTTTTACCGTCTAGATATTCTCACCTGATGCTCCACATTATATTATTGATGTCTAAAGGCGCTTCGGAGCCTTTAGCGCGGTAAGACTCTCAGCATCAGAAGCCTTGCGGTAGATCTTATAAATTTCGGACAAACAATGGTTTCGTCAGATGAACTGTTTCTAGTACTTCGTGGTTATGGGAATGCATAAGCTATATATATACACACAGGAATAGTATTTCTGCCATGCTTCCGTCATGGTACTCGCAGTCCAGCATGTCGGCGCGCAAGACTCGAGAAGTTCCCGCAACTCCCAAGAGCATCGTATCTCGAACTTGTTCTCTTGTTCTCCACGGCCATTTGCTACTACGAAACCTTTGTGATGTGATGCATAGTGTGTGTTAAGGAATTGGAAATTATCTTTGCACACTATCTTAATTTTAATTGCAACGTGATAGCAACACATTTTTTGTCTTTCCTTTCTTCGTTTGCATTTTCTTATTTCAGATAAGAATATCGTTTTTATATCATCGTCATCATTGTGATGTCTATATTAAGATATAGATTATAATTCGAATATTAAAAGTTCTCTTTGTAATATTAAATCTTACACAGATTTATCTTGCAAGAAGAAGCGCTTACGCTCGGTTTACGCCCTCTTATTTCACGACTCACAAAAAACAGAAGGAAATTCTATTTTACTTGTGCAAAAGAATGAATACTGAGAAAAGCTCTCGAGACGTAGCGATAAACACACGTTCTTATATCGTGGTGAAAATTTTATGTCTTACCGAATATACGGACGATCTCGCCCAGCCTAACGCGAATCTAATGCTGCGATCGGATATCCCAGAGTCGTCCAAGGGAAAACAGAGAGTGGGGAATTGCATTATTTTTCGATGTCAAGATGCTGGAGAACCGGGAGGCAGACAAGGGCTACAGGACGCATTAAGTGGATTTGCTGCACTCTCAAAATTCACGTCGGCCGAAATACACTCCGTTTAATGGTGCAGGAAATATCCAGAAATGATATATGTGCGCTATATATATATAGGAGAAAGTACGTACTGTTAAATTAATGGAAGATATTGAATTCTTAACGTCTGTTAATCATTATTGCAATTCGCACGCTAATATTTATAATCATCACTGTTAAAAATAATCAACATGAATAAATTGTATAAACTGTATAAACTGTGTACGTCCAAAAACGATTATATGTACATATATTATATACATATACTTAATATATAATTATAAAAAAAGTAGCATATGAATTTTGATGATATTAGATTGTAGAATTTCATGTTACAAAATTACTTTGGCAAATCATAGACGCATTAAGTATACCATAACCAAATTATGATCAATCATACAAGAATGTATATTTTCTTTCTTTTATCATAGCGTTTTTGGTTAGAGAGAAGGAAGAAAAAGAGAAAGGGATTTTGAAAGATGATGATATTTTGTCTTCGTAGCAATATCATTTATCCGAATTTCTACTTTTTTGGAAAATAGACATATCTCAGGAGAAGTGCTGCATTTGTTTCCCGTTTCCAAATACTGCTTTTTTTCAAATACTGCTGTTTTCATATCCTAAAGATCCAAAATTAATTGAATTTGCTGCAAAATACACGTAAAAACCAAAGTTAGAAAGTATGCTTGAATGTTATTCTAAAACAGATACTATCAATCTGATGGAACGCGACACTTCTAGAGCAACAAAAAAGGCACAGGATATGATTTTATTGTTAAACAGTTTCAGACTTGATTTGACTATATTATTAAATATTATATCATTAAAATGCCTATTAAAAGTTTAAAGAAATCAGATGTTATAATATTCAAAAAAAAAAGATCGTTACTTTCATAGCACATTGAAAAGCATGTATGAACTGAAAAAAATCTCATGTGAGATTAATGATACTCAATAATGAATCGTTATTTAAGACATGAACTCTTATATTCCAAATCTGCTCAATTGGCGAATATTCGATGCCGCAAAAAGCTATTAAGCATTTGGTAAAACTGCACGTTTGAAACTGCTTCGATTCTTGAGGGAATTTGTACTTGTAGACAATTGAAATGTTCACGATGTTCAATATTAAAACAAAAATAAAGTCTAAAGTCTTAGACCTTAAAGTCTAAAATTAAAAAAAGATGAATTTGATAAAACTAGCGAAGAACGAAGAATATTTCAAAGGAACAGGATACGAAACATTGCAGTCGCTTGTATCGCCGAATGAAAAACGAAAATCTTATGAATATTAAAATGTCAAATTGATCACTCTAACTCGTTCAAATTCAATAGAAAATGTTTAAACTTTGATAAAGATGGAGCTTTGATAACGATGAGAAATGCATGTTCAGCTTGAAACATAATATATCTTTATATTAAAAAAATATGGTGGTTATTATCCATATCATATATTGCAAATCTGACTGAAAGCAATGTACCGTTATGTATCCATTTCACTTATAGAAAGTCGATTGATAATTATAGAAAGAAAAGAATATTAAAGTTTGTACGATAATTATTATAGTACATTATATCAGTAATTAATTGAACTGAATAAAAAAATAGAAAAATAACTAAATAGAAAATAGGAAATAAATGCCATTCTCTCTCTCTCTCTCTCTCTCTCTCTCTCTCTCTCTCTCTGTTTCTTTCTTCTTAAATTTGTAGCTTCTTGTAAGCTCTTTTCTTTACAAAACGCTTTAAGAAACGCAAAAGGATATTCTGTCATTCCCGAGTGAAGTTTTAGCGAGATTACCGGTCAATAATAATTCAACTGCAAGGACCGGAGAGAGGGGAAATAGAGGAATTTCATTTCAATTTTGCATCCTGATCCCTCGTTCTCCCTATCGCCGTCCCCTTATCGAAGGATATAAGTGACAGTGGCGCAGGACTAACCCAGAAATCTGCTTACGACATGACTGATCAAAAGTTCGAAATGGAACGAATCGTTTATTATTTCCAATGAAAATCATGAATAATCTTAGCAAAATAAGAAAAAAGGAAGATTAAAAGAAATATAATATTATAGATAGTAGATAATATTTAACATAACACATCTAATTTTAACGGAATTTATTTGTTTATTCTCAAGTACGATATTTCTTTTAAATATATTCATGTTTTCTTGCTCTGATACTGCAATGCAGAGGTTTGAAATCGTAAAATTTATATCTTAGCATACAGACACACAGAGATATACGTGCACAAGCAAAAAAAGCAGAACAGATAGAGCGAGACAAAGAAAAGAAAGAAAGAGAGAAAGAGAGAGAAAAGAAAAGAAAAACATACACTTTATGCACTTTTTAGATAAATTTTTTTAAACAAGTAAATAAGATTCAATTTGAATCAAATTTTGTTAAAATTATTTTATTAAGAATACTTATATTAACTTTATATACATAACATTTACATAAAATACATAACTTTATTTACATCTAAATTACTTTCTTTATTATTATGAGAATTATTATTTAATTATTATTTAAATTAAAGATATTAGTTTCAGATATGTGTGTATGCAAATTACATAAAATTGTAGAGTTAATGGATCTTAAACTGGATCTTATTTATTTCTTTATTTATCTTATTTATTTATTTTTATAAAATGATTCATTTAAAAAGTGCATAATATTTTCTTTTCTCTTCCTCTTCCCTTTTCTTTCTCTTCTCTCTTTATCTTGCTCATCTTTTCTACTTGTATATCTCTGTGTATCTGTGTACTAGAATATAAATTTTACGATTTCAAACCTCCGCAATGCAGCACCGCGTGCAGAGCAATGGCAAAAAAACGTCCCGCGCGTGCATCAACACGCGACTATCTTCTCCCTTTTTGTCTTCTTTCCCCCTTTTTTCAGCATGTCACGCAGTGCCGGGTGACATTGGTTACCGTCCGCTTGAATTTGACGAACAGAAGTGTCGCGGACGTGTGTTGAGAACAAAAAACGGACGTTTCCGGAAAATGCGAGGAGAGGAAATGAGAGGGAGGCTTGATATCTCCGACAATGATAGAAGAAAAATTGGAAATCTCGTCGTGTCGCACTCACGTTCGTCGATCCAACTAATTTGTATATACATGCGATTTCTATTGATGCATAAGCATATAAACCAAAAGTAATAACTCTTTCTTCCTCTCTCTCTCTCTCTCTCTCTCTCTCTCTCTCTCTCTCTCTCTCTCTCTCTCTCTCTCTCTCTCTCTCTCTCTTATTCTCTTTATATACCCACGCACTGATTATTTACATTGTCGCACTCATTACAATTAAACGTCGCTGAAAGCTGGAATAAAGTTTAAGAGTAGGCTGCGAATAGATCACTTAAAACAGCGATTTAGACAATCAGTTTCACCTTTTGTACGATCATCTTTCATCATTATTTTATATCTCTCATCTATCGCTTTTTCTCTATATCTCTGTATTTCTAGTGCGTCTTCTTATAATATAAGCTGATTAATTAATTAATCGTGTCCCCGGACAACGACACTCTAAATATGGGAACGCAACATGATTGAATATCGTAAATATATATGCAAAACTACCCCGCCAGCAAACAACCCCATTCGCGGCATGTGCTCGGCATTAGTGTCATAATATTATGCATAATTGCTGTTGGGTTGTCGATAGTCCATTACTTCAACATTGCGCGGTTTTTCATTCTATATATTATTCTTAAAGATTTCATTTAAAAGGTCTGGCGCTATTTCGCTGCTATAATACAATTATAAACTGTTCATCGAACTTGGACTGTTTACAGTTGTAATTATTAATTAACTGCAAGGATGGGATAATTTAATGTACCAGTTTCAAATTCGATAGATCAGCTGAAATATCAATCATCATCATCCCATTTATGCAGATTATCTATCTTATTTTTGGAGTATGAATAGAAGAAGAGAACATAAATGAGATTTAGTTGTAATTGTATTCGCATATGTACGCGTACGTATATGAAAACAAAGAGAATAACAGATATCATATAATGTATCTAGAAATGTGTATATACAAATAACAAAACACAAACTTAATATTTAACACAACTTAACACAACTTAACACAACTTTTAATAAAAACACAAACTTTCTATCAAAGGAGCGACATTACACATTAAGATCATAAATATTTTCCCGTCTTCCTATAAATTTTAGGTTAACAAGGCGAATACGAATAGTAATCAATAAAACAAATCTCAAATGATAAAATTTGTAAACACGTATCAAATTACGTAACCGTTTGGTTTAATCATTAAAATTAGCGTGAAATAGCGAATTAATAAAGTTGATTTATCGTAAATGCAGATAGCTCATTGGGGACTTAATAGGATCGCGCAGTGTAATATCGGCGGTGTTTCATGTAACTTCTCGGATATTACGAGAGAGATTGCGTCCCTCATACATTACGAGACGGATTTGACGCGATATGAAAATTATTCGCATGAGATTTTCATCATAAATTACTGGAATTAATTCGATCTAATCCTCGTCACACTTGCAAGAGTGTTTAATATGTTTTTCTACTCGTTACTCCAAAGTGAATTTTTCCAAGCACGTATTACCATGTATTACTGTGTTACACACAATTATCAAAGAATTCTCTCCATGAATACACGTTTTTTATATACACACACACACGTATACAGAAATATTTATTATATATTTATTTATGGATCTCTGTATATATAAAATCAACAATAAAACGTTTTCATGTCGATAACAATCAGTAAGCGAGCGAAACGTGAATGGCAATGCAGTTATTACGTAAATTACTGGATCAAGAATAATCGAGCAAGGTTTCCTTCGATCGATTCGAGTTAGAAAAGAAACGAATGATGCGGTCGCACTTGACTTCGAGAAGAGGCCAGAGTAGAAAAAAAGATCTCTTACCGTTCGTAAGAATCCGGAGTACAGAGTTCGCTTAGCATGCAGTCCAGATCGGTCGCCAGGGAATTAAGCAGCTGCAAAATAGAAGCGATTGAGTAAAATACAATATGAATTCGTTCGACGATATGTTCTACGATATTAATTACTAATAGAACTTATAAGAACGGAAATTCATTGGATTACAGTTTACTAATATCTGAGATTACATAAATGTGAAGTAACGAGTCTTTCCAAAAGACTTTAATTAGCTTTAATTAGTCTTTAATTCAAAAAACGAAAGAGCCGATTTATGAAGATTATTAAACCGAATATTGCTATCGCGTGTGTCGCCGAATAAACAACATTTTCTTAAAGAAAGATGTGACGTTGCAAGTGCGAAGATAATGATCATGACAATGACAATCGAGATGAAATTTTTCCATCGTCCTCGCCGTATCGAAAGTTCCTATCGAGTATCGAGAGTTGTATTTGCATTACGTTAGCGAAAATCGCGAGGCTGGAAAATTAGAAGGTTTCCATCGTGAGCACTTTTGCAGAATCAATATTGAGCGTTGGGAGGGAAGAAACGATCCGATAAAGGCGCATATAGAAAAAGTTCTGTTATTTGAGCATTTTTTGTTAGTATACATCGAAAATTCGCGCGCGCGAAGACTATATATATATATAATTCGCAAATAATTATATTTTCTAAAGTGTAAAATAATTTTGATTGAAAATTATATTTAGAACTTTTGCGCAGATAAAATATTTTTAAATAATAATAGATCATTTTCTCATTTTGCATTATAAATTTATTATAATTTATTATTTATATCTGATTGTTTGAAAGATCGTTGAAAGAATATTTGACAGAAACATTAAAAAAATGAATAATAGATACTATTATTAATTCCTATTCTATTATTATTATAGAAAGAATAGAGGAAAATCTCTGATCAATCAATGATTGTAGTTTGATTGACGTTTCTTAATATTTTTAATTCTAAACATCGCGATCGTTAGCAAAATTCATCAATCATTTGTACATCATATCATTTGTAACATTTGTATCGATTCACATAAATATAAATATGTCTCGTGACATGCAGTAATGAATAATTCAAATATGATTTCCGTCTTCTCTAGATAAGATAATTATATCGCAAAGACCAGTTCAAAAGAATCGGGAAAATATAATTGCAATCTATTCTCTTTGATATTCCGATCAATTCTTTCTGTTCTTTTTTCTATCGAAGCGTGTACTGCGTAATAATATTGTTCTCATGTAAATTCATTTATGATATCTGTACTTATGTGAAGCGTTCATAGTATACGCAAGCTAAATGAATGCCACATTAAACTTCTTAACCCTAGATTAAAATCTTCGCCACTTGTAATAATATTTATCTCTGAAATTTTAATCCTCTCATGCGAATCACAAGATCATTTCTCAAGATTTTCTTACAGATTTTCTGAATAAATATTAATGGCGTTTATCGCCATTTATAATAATTTAAGTTTCTACAGCTTTACAGTACATATGGCCTTATTTATATTTATATTTATAATTTATGATTCGGTTTCATTAGTTAGCTGTAGTTAGCTATAGAAAAACGTAATCAATTGAATTTAACGTTTCTTTTAAAACCATATCCCTAATATGTTTTTAATATGCGAATTTAATACGAATTGAATACATAATATGATAATGTACATCTAGAAATAGAAAAAACATTCGAAGCGACTTCAAGTATATCAATCACAATGAATTTCGTTGAGCAAAAGATGAGATCGATTCAAACGTATCTCTCATCGTTACGCAACACGTTGCATGTTCTGCTTTGCTTCTCTTTCAGCAAGCAGCAGCAACGACTGCGACGATTGCTGATTGGATCTAATCTATTTAATTCGGGGAATGAATTTCAGTGGACCATTTTAATTCGAATCCGTCGCGCCGCGTCGTGTTTGTTCCCTTGCTTGCTTTGAGTGCTCTTCTTAAACTCCAAACCGCGAAAGTGCTTCAGGCACGCCATTCCGATATTGAACAGCCGTTTACATCGGTTGCTTAATAATCAGTCGGAAACTTAAGAATGCAATCTCGAGAAAATGATACAATCTTAAGAAATGTTCCTTTACTCTAGATTTTCTTGCTCAAAGCCGATCGTAAAACCGAAATATATCGTGGGAAGATTATATCTGTCTGTGTGTAAGATCTCTTTTTATAAGATATAAAATATAATACAAATGTATATAAATATAAAATTTATAAGATATAAAATATATTTCATTATAAAAATGTTACAATATATTATACCTATGTTTAACTTATTATATCTTATTTTGTTCTAACAGTATGTCGCGTATCCGCCTTTGCGCAATTTATATATATATTTCTGATTAAATGATTCTCCGTAATCTTTTTGATCTCATGATCAATTCAAGTGAAAGTTTCATCACAATTATTTTTGTTATACATTTTCTTTTATTAATATCCTACTAAAATTCACTCTTTAAGAATTTGTCATGATCCCTCATTAGCGCAAGACCAAGTCTTTTCGTACTTGTATCAGTAAAAATAGAATGATACATCTAATTCAGTAAACATTTATCGCACCTTTATCAATCGTCTCCTACACATACACATGTATATATATATATATATATATATATATATATATACACATATACACACTGGTTGAATATGTGTCTGTCACGTATCTCCGTTTGTTGGAGTTTACGCTGGAAGAGATACAGGAGAATCCTAACAATAACGATTAAGACAGCAATAGTTGAATGGACGATTCTCGCTCACTATCACTTCACTATCGTAATAAACGATACACCGGCCGCATGATGCACCGAGCCAACACATAACGCTACGTGGGAACTCGACGGATAGTAAGCAAACAGGAATAACAGTATGCAAACGAGCAAACGATAAGTAGACAACATCGAACAACGGTCAACGCAACATGTGTCTATCGCAAAAGTCCAGTGTTCACTGATGTCTACTATGTCGTGTCGTAAGAATGCGTTTAATAGGATCGCGCCGTACAGCAAAGATAGTTATAGGGTGTCCCAAAGTTAAGGGAATTGGCGTACGCGACATTCAACAGCGTTCAACGTCGTTGTTGCATTCAGTTTTAAGTATTCCACTTGTATTATAGTGGAATTTCATTCGTTATCAAGATTAATATTACTCAGAAGACTGAAGACTGGACCAAGTATGGCTACAGAATATCCCATATTTAAAGAAATTGGCATACGCAGTTTCAATATCAATTGTTATTCGCTGCACACTCGATTTTGAATATTTGCATTCATATTGAAACCTTTTCAATATTTATATTAAAACCTTTTCAATATAAATCATAAATATTAGATAATACTAGGATTAGTGTTATCTAAGGAATAAAAAGTGAGGAAGAGGGAATAGAGAAATTCAGAAACAAGACCGATACGCGCACTATTCTCGCTTGCGAAACGTGACTCATCACTAACTAGTTCAACCATTATATCGCATTTCTCATGCGATATAACATTGATTTCACCTGCACCAGGCGTTCTAGGGACACACTATGCACAAAACGACAGCTGCGCCCGATTGGTTGCGTTACGTATTCTCCGCTCGCCAGTTGTGAAATGATAAGGCCACTGAAAGATGTTGGTACGTGTATGCACGTGTGCGTATCTCTATTGCTTGTGTACGACTTGCAACGTACAGATGAAGACGCCACGACCGACGCCGGAAACGATGCAAGTAAAACGGATGCAGTGACATTATATAAGTAGGCAACTACGAGCTGGAATACACACGCGTGATTGAACATTTAGCATACGGGGTGGCAATCCTTCATATCGTAAGAATAAAACTGCGCATAAATAAAAGGATAAAAATGTAAAACAATAATTAAAAAAGTGTAAAAATGTGTACATGTGTATAGAGTAAGCGTATATAAGCGTAATAAAAGTATAACTATAATGTAAACCACGACACAGAAATACGATAGATACGATCGCGTAAAAAGTCATTCTATTTATTTTTGTATGTACATAAACTATTTTTATTTTTTCTTTTTTTAATTACATTAGAAATATCGATTTAATGATTTATTTATCTAGGATTACAATAATAACAATAATTTACTTATTATAATAACAAGATAAGAGATGATAAATGTGAATATTTGTGAACATCCTATATTCTGTAATGCAATGATGGAATTAAAAGTGACAAGCGTTAATCTTACCGGGCTCAAAGCGTAATCCTTAAGCCCTTTCAGTGCTACGTACGTACATATGAAATGACAATTATAGCAAAGCGAAGCGTTATACTAATTAATGCATATAACTAAATTGTCATTTTCGCATGAAATTTAAATTCATTCCGATTTTAAAGAAACCGTTCGTTGCAAATTACGCAACATCTTTAATATACTTAATTTAATATACTTTTAATATATTCTTTAATATATTTTTATATTATACTTCGGTGTGTTTTATTATATCATAAATTACTATGAATTTTAGTACGCATAGTTTTAACACGATAACCTAAAAATGATATAGCGAATTAATTGTGTTGATTATTTATATCTCCAGCTTTCTGGATTATTTGAAAGAATAAAGTAGATTTTATTTATCAAAACAGGAAAAGACTATCTTTTACAACCATAATTTCGATTTCCGGAGCACACATGTACATTCTGGCAATGCGCGTGCATATGCGTCACGCGTGATGGAGCGCGTAAAGTTAACGTAACCTAACTTAACTTACTAGAATTACTCTTCGTTGAAAACCAGTGTGGAAGAGCGGCAATGCGATACCTTATCAATGAAGTGTCATATCAATGCTCAAGTCCTGTTTATGTTCTCGCCAAAACTTCCCGGATAGTTGATTTCCATCACTTCTATGCGTTATGTGACACAAAAAAGGAAAATTCAACGTATGAAGGGTACAGCTATTCGTGCATACACACACACGCGCGCGCGCACATACGGTGAATGTCGTATGACCCGCACGCGCACATATATAGACGAATGTAATTGTCAAAAAAGAAATGCCAAACGACGATAACCTCGATTCTAAATTCGCGCTTCGTTGCGATGGCATCCATAGGAGAGTGCAAAATGACATTTCTCACAATGCAATGAAATGCACGGTTTCGGTTTTCTTCTCATCATACTTCATCCACGAAAATTATGGTGTTTCCATACATTTTCGCATGATTCGACGTGAATATTATAAATCTTATATATTTGTGAAAAAGCGTGAAAAAGCGATCAAGGAAAATTTAATGAATAAACACGTATCACTGTAAAAAAATCTTAATATAAGATTCGCAGATGCAAGATACTGAATTTTTTAAGTCTAGGAAGAGAAAGAAAAGCAAACCTGTTGCAAAGTTGCATTAAGTAATACGAATTTTGAATTAAATTATCCCCAAATTATTAAGTAATAAAATAATTGTATTAACGGAAGCAAAAGATGAAAAATAAGGAAAAATATAATATTTCTGTTTCATTATCTAAACTCTCTTCCTTTCTCTCTATTTTTATATTTTTAAATTAGTGATTTACGTGTACACACTGTTATCGTAAATTTGAAATATTCCTATGAGCCACGGAACTTTCTCATAAATCTATTATGAATCAAAATTTTATTTTATAGTATTCTTAGTATATTTTATATTATTTTACACTATTTTATACTTTTTATACTTTATTCTATACTATTATAATGCTTGATACTGTATGGCGGGTAGATGAACTTTAACGTAAATGGGTAGGCACACGACTACTAGCTGGGAATCGATACCCCAGTGCAAATGGTAAAATTGATGGCATTGCTATAGCAACATCGTATCAAAACAACAGAAAATGTACATGTAAGCGACCATGATGCCAATACACAGAAAGAGAAAGAGAAAAAGAGGGAGTGAGAGAGAGAAAAAAGTGAGGGAGAAGTTTGGGAGGGAGAAAGAGAAAAGGAGGGAGTGGAAAAGGCGGGAAGAGCGAGAAGGGGGGGGGAGAGTGAGAGAGAGAGACGGAGAAGTGAAAGATAACATTCAATGATCCAAATCTGTGAATTGATATAGATTTAATATATTACTCATATTAATATTTTTATATTATATATATATAAATTATTATATAAATAAAAGACAGATATTTATTTTTTCATCTATGAATTATATTTACTAGAGCTTTATATAAACGCGCGTACGCATACATGTGCATTTTGTATATATTTTGAAAGAGAGACAAGATATGAGAAAAATAAGAGAAAGAGGATTATATAACGCATTACAATAAACAATTAATATAATTGACATTATAATTAATATTGAGATATAAAAGTTATTGTAAAAAGAAATTAATTTATGTAAAAATTTACGCTTACTATATATGAAAGCTGCAAAAACAAATTTTTCTCATATCACAAAGTGAAGTGAAAATATTACTAAATATCCTAAAATTTATTTATTGATACTAATTTGAACATTTCTAATCACATAAAAGATACTTACCGCTGATCTTTCACGTTTTGTTGCGTCACATTATATATTTGAGAGCGCAAATCTGTTTAAAGTTTAAAAGTTAAAATAATTGGTGAACTTTATACGTTTCTTGCTTAAAATTATCATAGTCTCAGTATTCCAAAATCTTCCTTTTTACATCACATTAAATCCGAGCTTACCCGAGTCGGATATCTTGTGTACAAACTTTATAAAAATACACGAACAGTTTACGAAAATCATTGCATATCTAAAAGGATATAAAGAAGGATCATAATTTCGTGAACATTCGCATTGTAACATTATTGTAACGTTGTTATAACATTATTGTAACATTATTTCGCTATGCTTAAGAAACGCTATTGCGTAAGAACTTCTTTTTATTCAACTTTTTATTTAAAAATCGACAGATTGAACAATATTAGATTTTTTTAGATTTTTTTGGAGAAGATACAAGCAAAAGAGACGTTGCATCATTCTATTTCGTCAATATATCCATAAATTTATGGTGTTAAAAAATTGTTTAATGTTTATTAAAGTCTTCTGTTAATATTTTATCGACCGATAGAGGAGAAAATGACTATGCGTTACCGACCGTTCGGTTAAGACTGCTATTGGTATTTGTGATCTATCGTATATTCTATGAAAATATGTGCAAATGAAGAAACGGGAAATGCATTATATATTATTTGATTAATATTTATTTTGAGTCTCTAATAATTTTAATATCTCACTATGAATATCTCAATAATATTTATTTATATCAGTTTATATTAATTTATATAGTAGCATTTATATAGCAACATAATATCAATATTATAATTTCTCACTCAACAATATAACTTATGTTAAGCATACATTATTATATATATATATATATTCTTTAATGAGGTATTATAATATAATGTTACTGTTAGTTGATCATAAGGGAATATTTCTAATATTTTAATTGAAAAGCAAACTGAGACTTAAAATAACTGAATATCTTTTCTGCATTTCCAGCGTTTTGTATCAGTTAAAAGAGCGTTTTCAATGATTATCAACAAGATTATCTTTATATTCCACAGAAATCGGGACGACAATTCAATAAAGCTTCAAGAAAATAAAACGCGAGAAATTCCATTACACTAAATCTTTGTTTCAATCAACTTAAAACGGTGTTAAATTATTTGGAAGGGCGCAAGGGATGCGCCCTTAATGTTAAAGTTGAAACCTCCAAAATATATAACGATCTTTACTCTGAATTATTTTTACCATGCACAAAGTGCGCTTTTAAGTCAATGACTTAAAGGGGATCGGTCATTCCCCGGATTTTACATTCGATTGTTGTAAAGTAACAAGAAAAATCACACGAGAGAAATTGCAGAATTATTAATTTTATTTTTTTTCTATTTGAGATACTTTAATGCACTTAATGGTGAAGATAGTAATGTAATTTAGTATTGTAATTAATACTAAAAAAGAAACAAGATATATTAATATCAGAGGTTTTTTTTATACGAAATTAAAAACTTTCACCATTTCTATCGTTCAAAATATAAATAACGGTTAACTTATTTATAAGTTCACATAAATGGGGCATCTGTATTTTATATATATATAAAATTTATATATATATATATAAATAATATATATATATAAAATACAGATGCCCCATTATCACTTCTTTAATTTATCTTATACATGATTAAGAGAAGTAACAATGTTTCTATAGCTATAGCATTCTTTCTTAGATTATATTCTTCTTTGAGGACAAATATGAGGAGCAATTGCAAGTTTAACAATCGCAATCCCATACGTAAGAATAATTATTATTAAATGAATGTGAGGAGAACACTTTATTTATAATGCTACAAATGAATCAATTACTAATGAACTAATTTTTTTCACTTCATTTTATTATACCCTTTATTATTCTTTTCATAATCATAATTCATTTATACTTTCTTTATGAAACAGGATAAAAAAATCCAATCGGAATTAATAGAAACTTATATAAAGTTCCATTTAACATTTACTTTATCCTAAAAGATATCCTTGGATTTATCTTATTCTTTATTATATTTATTATATATATATTATTTATTTATTAATCTTCAATATCCTTTTATATTCAAAGATCCAGATAATTTGACAGAAACCAACCATTAATAACTCCCATATTCAACCCGAATACTTTTTATTCGCTTATGTTATCCTACATTCAATTTCTAATGAACTAGAGGGTATCATCGCTTTACTATCCTCTATTATAATTCTTTACACGCTAAAATGAATAAAATATCATATAAATTCTAATGTATTTTACCCTCTCAATCAATTAATATACCAAATGTTTATTAATAATTTTATTCTTCTTACCTTTATGGAAAGACAAGCTATCGAATTTATAACTATTAATCAAATCTTATCAATTAACTATTTTATTTATTTTATTCTTATTCATTATTTATACAAACTCTGAGATGCATTAATTAAGTAACAAAAAATATCTAATTTTATTATACCAACAAATAATGTCAAATCTCGATTCTTTTAAAGATATGACAAATATAGCATGATAAATTTCTCTCTTTTCAGCTTACGCATTTTATGCATTTGATATAATAATGATCAAAGTTTCGGTAATTAAATTTGCTCTCCGCTTTTCGCAAATATCTCGTGTCTATATCCATTTGTTAAATGCATATTCTGCAATTATGCAGAACTAATGTATGAAGTAAGCTATCTGCATGATTGAACTGAAGTACGATGAGATGCTTCCATCATCATATTTCTCCTATTGATATTCCAACAGATTAAAAACGTGTTAGCTCGATGTGCGAATGAAAGCAGATGGTCTTCACTCTGAAGCGAGTAAGCTATGTACAAGTTAATGTACTGAATATTCACGAAGTGTTGTACTAATCCCATTGAGTCCTCCATTACTTAACATACATACGTGCGAAGTATTTATTATTGAACACGATACGAGAACGTGATTTTATCTAATTTGATGTATTATTTGACACGATGAATTCAAACTACTATTATGGATTCTCCAATCTTCTTATTGTAAAAAATATATATATATATATATATATATATATATATATATATATATATATATAATATAAACTAAAACAAGCGAAGTAAAAGAAATATAAATGAAGTATCAAACAAGCATAATATAAAGAAAAAATTATAAATATGTAAGGATAAGTATACGCGCGAATATGAAAAGTAAGCAAAGGGAAGAAAGGGACGGAGTATCCCGGAGGCAGGAAATAAAATACCGTTGTAGCATTGCCGAGAGATTTGTGGGGAAATATGGTGAAGTCGACGAGATCCCGAGTTTAATGCAAATTCCATCATACGTCGCGCTGGCATGCGCACCTTTGTAGAATTAATGTTCGCGATGTTTCCTTTTCATTTCCGGCCCGTAGAGTGACTTGGGGGTGATTTTCAAAATAAGATGGATTGCCCGAATATATCCTATGTAACAGGATCACTGGTTCGTAAGAATTCATATTTTTTTCGCGACAGCTGATTTTCAATCGTGGTGGAAATGATATCATATGAAATCATATTACATACAATATATAAAAAATAAATAATATGTAAACAATATATATATATATATATATGAATTTATGTATACGAGATTATACATATAAAAATGTATAATTGTCTGCATATTATCATACATATTAATGCACATTTATATGACTCTTAATATTTTCTAAATTTAATACAAATATATATATATATATATATATATATACATTATATACATATACATACATATTACATATACATACATATTACATATTACATATATATACATATATATATATATATATATATATGTAAGCCCGACAAAAGACCGTTAGTGTAAATATGCACATAATCAACAGTTTTAAACGAAGATAGATGACTAGAAGAAGCGAAATTATTTTTATTTGCTTTGGAAATCTTTCCATCAAGTATCGGCTACCTTTTGATGATGGTACTTGACGGCAGTTGGCAGCACAAAGTATTGTCTTTTGATGCCGTCAAAACTTACATACAAACTCGAAGTAGCGCGTTCAAGCAGGCAATCTATTGCTACTCAAGTGCTAAACCTTATTATATTAAACGAAATTTTCTAATTGAAGTTTTTGTATCCATTTTATTCTCTTTTGTTATAATGCACACGTAAACTTAATATATACTTTATATATATATATATTTTTATATAAACTTTATATATATATAAACGTAAACATTCTGATAAGTTTAATATTCTATTATTATTATTATTGTATTCCTTGCTATTACTTTGAGATATTATTTCGTTTATTGTTATTATTTTATTATATTATTATTTTATATAAATTTTTTAATTTAATCGGGATATTGTTTTATCGTTTGCATTTAGAGTTTCATCTTTAAATCTCATACACTCTTTTTCTTTTGTATTTATATGTAGATTATGTAGACATTTCTAATGACGCTTTATACACCTCGTATGAATTTCAGAATCATATACATTCCGTGATTTATATTTATATCAAATTTATATCAATTTAGAGAAATAAAATGTTTTATTTTATACCTAAATTTAAAGTTAAGATGAAAGATAATAAAATTTGATAATAAACGTTTAATTATAAAATTAGAATTATAAATCTTTTGACATCGACAACAAAAAATATAAATTAATTATGAGATTCGTATATAAGATTCGAACTTGTAGGTAAATATTTTCTAATTTTTCACATTCATTTCGGAAATCCCGATTCCTATTTTCGATTCTTCGTTTCCATCTCCATTCTCCTCCTTCCCCTCTTATGTCCGCAAAAAATGATCGTAATGTTATGCAAACTTTCGCTGGAGACGTTGAATTCTGAATTCTTGACTCATGCTGAGAGGGTGTTTCTGGAGAGGGAGAAAAAAAATAGAAATAACATGTATACGCGCGAGTAATCAGAGCGGAGCACGATGCCGATAATAGCCCGAAAAGATACGGGGTGACATCATCGTCGTCGGAAAAAAAGTTTTTCCATGCGCCGCGTCGAAAATTTCCCTGCAAGATCGCTTCCCTCCTCCCTGCTCATGACAAATGGCGTCAGTTTTTCTCGCGCGCTACGCAATTTCCTCTCTCGAGCGAAGGACCGCGCTTATACGACTCTCGGTTTCCTTGCACGATATTCGAGTTGAGACACGTGCGAATTGTCCTCTATAGGGTGTCGAAAATTATTGTTCAATCTAGTGGAATGAAATAATTTTGATGATACAATAAAACAAAAGACAATAAAATATTATAAAGTAAAGGAAGTTTTGGTTGGAAGAAAAATAAATCCGGAGTTTTTATTTTCCACTTAGACAGTGATAGCGCAATTATTAAATAGTGATTTGATATCAAACAATACTCACTAATAGATAGTTAGACGTAGTGCTGCCGGTGGATTCCCGTTTCCTTTGAGAACTATAATCTCTTTGGGCCAGTGACGTCATCTTGTCTTCACTTGTATTTATATGCACAATAATCTCACATCATATTCCGCGGTAAATTTCATTAAAAGCCTGTTATACATTCAAGAAATAAAAACCGGGACATTGGAAAGACATAAAACCTATGTCACTTCTATAAACCTGTAATAAAAAAGAAATAATTAGAATATATTGAAACAATATAATGTAAAGTATTGTTTATTAAAAATTTTAAATAAAACATACATAAATATAATATACATACATAAATATATATATATTAAAAACGCTTATAGTTAGCTTATAATTAGTTAGTGTCTACATCATCGTTATTAAAATATTAAATATTATTAAAATATTTAATGACTATAATACAACAAATTGCACTCTAAATTCTCAAATAATAAATATAAAACTTGAACACTTATTTTATATTATATTTTATATTATATTTTATTTTATTTTATTTTATTTTATTTTATTTTATTATATTTTATTTTATATTATATTTTATAAAGAGATCAAATTTTTAGAGAGATAAAGCGTTTTGTGATACTTAAATTTACGAAGTTACGATAAAAGATAACAAAATTTAATAACAAAATAAATAACAAAACGCTTAATTTAAAATTATAATTTTAAATCTTTCGACATCGAAAAAAGAAAAGGAGTTAATTATGCGTGAATATGAAATTTATTTGTATATAAATATGAAAACTTAGAAATTATTAAAAATTTTGTCATATCTTTTTATTCATAGTGTTTATAATGTTGATTAGTACTCTTCATTTGCAGAGGTATTATGCTATGCGTTCTACTGTGACTGAATATTTTCGACATAAGTTTATCAAACTTTGATAAACAAATCTCGATCATGTCGTTTAAGCTTGAATATTTTATATTATCAAAAGCGATCTACTTGCCATTGTTATAAATAAGTTATAAATACAGTTATTTTTATAACGCTAATTTCATTGTTAGCTACATCAACAATACTCTTGGCTTAAAACATGCATGCGAAATATTTAAAGTTGCTAAAGTCGTAAAATAATAAACAAGGAACAAGATATAAAGAAATTTCGTTTTTTATGCATTATATTAAGGTACATATTGAGAATGCACATATTTTAATATAGCAAACTGTGCTAAAGTTTGCAAAAATATAAAAGTATCAGTTTCATCAGATTTCTTTGAATTTCTTCCCGAATAAAGTATCTCTTAAAATTATAATTGTCCTTATTTCTTATACCTTTTAATCAATTTTTATGTTTTTATATTTTTATGTTTTTATATATAGATTAGAATATTACTTTTGCGTTGAAATTACAAATTAGAAATTATTAGTCAATTTTGAAATTGCTGCTTATCTCGTAAAGTTGGTATGTATGTGCATATAATTTATTTCTTTAAGAAATATTCTTTAATTAATTTCACGATAATTGTTGTTATAAAACATTATAAAACAATGTAGGATTTCTCTCTTCAATTCGATCAATTTTACTTTCTTATTATTAATCCGTTTATTACTGGTCATTTTTATTATTGAATATATATCATTATAGCAATATTTATTATATGTACAAATATCCAAATGAATTTGTATATTTGTAAAACCTTGATATATAAAAGATAATAAATTATTATAAAAATAATAAATTATTAAATATAAAATTATAAAATACAATGGATGAGATCTTTTGTAGTTTGAATAACGAAATATAATATTATTCAACATGTTAAAAAAAATATGTCGACATGTTAATAAAAATCTTATTTAGAGAAAGTTTGTCCACTATGACCGCTTGTCATACAACTGATTTGCTTTGTCTTCCGTTATAATTTTTAAAATCCGTAAGAAAACGTAAATAAGGAAACATAATCGTCATCATGACTTATTTATGAATTATTCTCACTACCGTTTCTTTCTTCTATCGCGTTGATGTGAATGTTTTTCGACTTCATTATTTTCTTCCGGAAGATCGTGCTTTTGACGATTTGCACGACATAATTTTGTAAATTCCTGAGGCATAAATCATTGTCAATTGAATGAAAGTTTCGATTTGACTTAATTAGTTCGATTAACTCATGTCAAATTGAGGTCGAAAGATTTTGAACATACTGGCGAACTGATTGGATTGGATTGGATTCAATTGCGAAGATACGAAACTTTTTTCTTAATTATAAACATTCTATTACTTTTACATCAATTTTGCCTAACTGATCGAAATCTAATCTAGTACGTAACCATATTTTTTATAAGAAACTACCGAACTAATCGACCCTTCGTTTTTCGTGCAAAAGACAATCTGTCAGCTCCTTCTTATCATAGGATCAGCTCCCTAATAGGATCGTAGAATCATAAGAGTATTATTTCGAAAATAATACCAAGCGAAGAATAATAAACTGCATCTCAATAAGGTCGATAATACGGTGACGATAATTATTAAAATACCTTGTTTGCAATAATACAACACAGAGTTTTTACTTCCGCTGGATCCTTCCATACAGATTTTTCCGGTCGCACATACTAAAATACAATGAGATAGACACTATGTGGAAGCCAATCAGATAATTATTATCGTAACTGCGCAATTATATCTTAGCATAATATTATTACGCAACACAATGGCTTCCGCGTTCGTTCTCTTTAGAACGAATTAAATGTAACTATCGTGAGAACAATGATAAAACGAGCACTACACGCCCTGCTCGCTCATCTCGCGCAGACTGTACAAAATGTATATCTAAAATTTATATTTCTCTTCCGCGTCCACGAGGTATAAACTAATTAAATCAATTAGTAAATCTCGTTAACGTATTACTAATCGGATAAAATTGAATTATTAATACGCATATTTGTGGTGTATACACGATACGTACAAAGATCACTCAATAAGCAAGAACAGAAATGGTTGTATTCTCAAAACAGTTTGTTCGATCACTGCAACACCGTTTATTTTGACTTTTTTATTACTTCTCGACTTTAGTCATCCTCAATACGATTATACCGTCGTCACTATATCAACTTACTATTCCAGCAGCAAGAAGATCTTTGTTTTGATGCCTGAGTTAAATCTGTTTGAGCCATTTTCGTATCTTCGTGGTTGTCGAATTTTACTCCACGCATTTTTAATTCCGTGAGTTAAATAAAAAAAGATCCAAATTTGGGTGAAATCTAAATTCTGGCAGAATATCCAGCATATTTTCGCAAACTTAATCTTGATTCGCATTCAACGGAGTTTGATTTCCCTATACGTATCCGTAAGCTGTCTTGCATGTCATTTCTGAGCAAGTTTCGCGGCACTTGAATTTGTTATGACTTGTTAATCAAGTCTAACTTATGATATCGACATTGCAATTTTTAATCATTTCTTCGATTATAAGTCATCCAATTTCTTCGACTGATTCCTCAATGCGAGACATTTCCAGAACTGAAAATTAAAAGCTCAACTGGACATTTTGGATATTATATGACACTCGTTTCATTGGCATCAACATTAAAGGCATCAACTATTAGAAATTTTCATCATAGCAAGCAACTTTTACTATATTGTTTAACTATTTTAGAATAAA
The DNA here is from genome assembly GCA_020341155.1 of Eciton burchellii. Taxonomy (NCBI): domain Eukaryota; kingdom Metazoa; phylum Arthropoda; class Insecta; order Hymenoptera; family Formicidae; genus Eciton; species Eciton burchellii. Next base: position 1,255,411 of record JAHMML010000024.1, read on the forward strand.
TTCCAGAAAGTTTTTCGTCTTCTCGAAACGAAAATATTATTATCGGACATCGTTGCTAAAAAAATGCAAAAGGATTCATCTTTGTATTTTTTCGCTAAAATGCGAATTCTCTTCAAGAGAACTTGCTATGATGAAATAAATTAAGTGTTAAGAAAGAAGAAGTGTTAAGAAAGATATATTGAAAGAACTTTTAAGAGTTTTAAGTGACGACAGATGTATTAATTTATGATTATTAAAACATTGTATTTCTTATTTGGATAGTTTTTGCATTACAAAGCCTCCTGCCTCTTATTTATATATTTATTAAATTTATTTATTTATTAATTAAATGACTCTCATATTATTATAAAATAATATATTATATTTTATTAATTGTATAATATATCCACTGAGAAACAGAAATAAATTTATTTCGTAACTTTCATTTCTAGTCAGTTCAATTTTTTCGTTTATTATATATAATAATTAATTAAAAATTATATAATAAATCGAAACGATTATAAAATCATCATCAATTTAGTAATTTAGTGCATTGATATCATGTAATTGAATTTATTTCGTAATTAAATAAATAATGATGTATCATTCGCCCTTCGGCTAAATAAATATTTAAATTATAATTATGAATGATAATTATTATACATATATATTATTATATATATATTATTATATTCATCGCATTATCGTTCAAGGACTGTTCAAACAATTTTCCAAGCGAATCAATTTTAAGTGAGATCAATTAGCATTACAATGTTATTGTACGCGTTATAATTGTAAATATAATTGCAAACATGTTAAACACTATGCGTTAAAAATCACATTAAGATACTCATATCATTAACTATATGTTTCACATATTTTCAAAGTTTTTTCACATAGAACATTATCAATTAAAAAAAAGTCATTAAAGTAAAAGAAAGATTTTTTATAGCTCTGTTTTTCAAATAAGCTAAATCCTTGAGAATCCTTATTTTAAAGCGAAATAAATATAGAAATATAAATATAGATAAATATGGAAGTTACATAGAATGACATAACGTAACAGTTACATAGAAATAACATAAAATAAATAAAAATGTAGATAGAGAACATGACAAAAATATATTTCTTCTGTATCTCCGCTCATATGCATATGCGTGCTACATTGATCTTAACTGTTCTATATATTTTTTATTACTTTTCATTAGATATTTATTTAATTGTGAATAGTTTCGTAAAGTGTTTGAAATACCAAAGGAGGTAATATATTATATTAATTATATCATACGACAATAGGTGGCAACAGCTATCGCGGCGAGAACAAACTGTTATACCGATATAACAGATGTAACACCTGCACAACAATAGTGACATAGCACTATTACTATACACTATATATTTATGTAAATTAAAAATTGACACAGATTCAAATTTAAATTACTAAATATAGAGGAAACAGATTTTAATATATTATATATAATACAATTGTCCGAAAGGAAATGTAGGAATTTCCGAAAGATAATATCGAAATTCTTATAGGCAAATCACATTTCGAATATAACATTCTCTCTCTCCCTCTCATCCTTCTTTTCTCTTTCCCCCTCCACATGCGTGCGTATGTATATATATATGCATATGCATTGATAATATAAAAATTTCAAAAATTAAAACAATTACAATTACAAACATTTGAACTTTTATAATTCTATAAATTTTAAACTCAGAATAATATCAAATAATTAAAATAATCATTTTCTTCTTATTTCAAATTCTAATGTCAACCCTTTCCACTTATAAATCAACTAAATTTAATCTATCTCTTAATTTTAATAATCTTTTATTAACTCAAACATAATTTAATTTATAATTTAATTTAAAGTAAAATTTGGCAGCATTTTATAAATTAGAGGGGTTTGTTTATTAAATGATAATCCGAGAGATATATATAATAGTTAGATATATCTAACTTTTTTTGTATTATTGTGTATTATTATGTATTACTGTTTAAATTTATTTCTGATGTTAATAAGTGAAATTTTTATTAAAAGTATAATTCAAATAAAAATGTAGAATATTTAGATTAAAATCAGTTATAATCTATTTATTTGTTCATTATTTTATTTCAAAAATTTTTTGATAGGATTTAAATGTAAATTAATTGATATTAATTAATTTAATTTTTATTAAGATATATACAAATTGTCCGTCATTCTTATAAATAAATAATAAATATAACACATGTTATGTGTGAATAAATGACAGTACGTTTTAAAAATATTCATTGAATTTATTCATTATTAAATCGCTGAAAATAAAAGAAAAGTATATTTTTCAAAATTACTAGTTTTCTATTATTCGAGATGACATTCAGAACATCATACAAATAACGAAAAATATATATTACTTTTAAGGAGGATGTATAAATAATAGCAATAAGAATGCTTCATTAGATTTTGATTTTATGTTTGAAAATCAAAAATATTTTTAGGAAAATTCTCCACTATTAATGATCAAATATCAATTGATCTAAAATAATCATCGAAAAATATCAGAGATATCTAAAACATGAAATTTTTTTTATGAATCAGTTTATTAAATTCCATTTTAACTAAAACTAAGTGATTTCAAATTTTATGAAATGATTTGCTCCACAAATGCAATGAGAACGATTCATTTTTAAGATGGCTAATAACGATGGCTAATAACGACGAAAAAATTCAATACTATTATGAATAATAGTATTGAACAGCAAAAATCATAGGACAAGCAAGATGAATCACCACTAACTATCCTAAGAGATTTTTTGATTGGTATGCATCTGAAAAAGTTGTATTTTAGTTTATTTAGTTAGATTGGAAGGATCATTATGTGAGCTGTTAGTAAATAACTAAGTGATCAATTCGAACAAAATTCTCTGCTCTCATTCTCTGCTCAACTGAATTTGAAAATAGCAATTAATGAATTCAAAATTAATGGGACTTTACGTCACATCACATCTCATTAGTTTATTTGCATATCTGACAAGAATTTGTCAGATTCGTCATTTTGTGATAATTGCGCATTTTTTGTATGTTACATCTTCTTATTCACATATTTACGCAATTTTTATATTACCGTTTTTATATTACCATATATTCTAATCCCAAATAGAATTCTTACTTAATTACAAAAGTTTTGCTTTCTCGAGTTATAAAGAGCTATAAAAGAGAGCTATAAAAATCATGTTCAGCAATTTTTCTAGGAAGTTGGAAATTACTAAAGAGTAAAATTATAAAACTGTCTAAAAACGTCATAAAAAGGTTTAACATCGTGAATTTTATTATTGATTGTATGTTACGTTGTTGATTGAGGTTATTAAAGATTATTAAGACTAATAAACTTATTAAAGTTGATTTAGGATATTAAAATCTCATTTTAAAATCGGCTTTTTCGTTACAAATTCCTACGGCAAATACGGATTTTTCGAACAATCTAAAGTCCATTTCAAGAAATATATGATATATATACTTAATATATGGTATATTATAAATCACAATATAAAATATATAATATCATTTAAGAAAATATGATTCTGAAATTTGATGGAAAATATGATATCGACAACCCTTTTTTTATTATACTGCAATATTCGAAATAATTTTCGTTTATTTCTAATATTTTTTCGCATTATTAAAGGAAAATATTTAAGAGATGCTCAAATTAAGCTAACTGAATATAACTCTGTATATAATATTATGCGTGTAAAAGCTTATAATAGAATAATGTAATAGTATAATTTCCAATCGATACAATTTGTTATGCGAGGAAACATGTATATGTATATACAATAATCATATGTATATACAATAATCACAAGGAAGTGATTATTAACGCCAATATGGAGGAAAATATATTACTGCTTGTAGAGTTCTTAATACAAACGCACATATAATTACATAGACTGACATCAGATCTCAGAGGTCAGATATTCTTTAATACTTGATCTCAGTATTAAATATCTATATCTTTAATCTTTACCATGTGATTGTAGACATACATATACACATCGGATTCAAGACCTAGAAGATTAACACTATTCTTCCCTGTTTTCCTGACTGCGTGCCTCTCACGCTTATACATATTCAAGTATCTTATCAATTGTGAGAACCAGAAGAGAAAGAGTCGTTTCTTCTCTGCTATGGTGAATAATATGCTTTGATTTCGGAGCAAAGTTTACAAAATCGTACGAATAAAATTCTGACGATCCACGAGAAAGAGATGCATTCCTAAGAGGCACCGGCCGTAGTTCCTGTTTCTTGAATGAAAGGTCTTCCGAGTTCAAACTCAACGAAGGCAGATCACCTCGAATTTACGAAGAACGAAATAAGATGAATGTCACTGCTCATGGGAAATTCAAATGGACACATATGAGTAAAAAATTATAAAGAGATTTTTAAGAGAATTGTGTAATATGGATATAACTTTCAAATCATGCTTGTTATTTTTGAATAAATCTACATCATCATGTATCAGTGTGAAATTAATAATTATTATATATTATCTGTCATTCATATTTGTTTATTATTATCAAATTGAAACTAATATTTTACACACATGTATCACGCTCTTTGCCTTGAGATTTCTTACCGTAGTCATCCGCATGATTATGCGCAGATTTTTCGGATTTCAAAAAATGCGCATTGCAATAAGTAGATTAATAATATTTCTTCTTAATAATAATGATTCTTGGTAATCCGCTTTATCAAGATGATATTTCTCTATTATTGATTTCGCTTACGCAACGTATTTTTCATGATACGCGATCATTGTTGCGATCGTTATAAAAAAAAACATTGACTTTTACGATATATACGATATATTACGATATATTACAAATGCATACAATATATTGTGACATGTCTGATAAGTACACACAGAGTATATTATATACACACATATATATATATATATATATATATATATATATATATGCAAAATTTATATTTTCCTTTATATTACGATTTTTTCATAACTTAAATATGTATATATGTCAATATCATATCAAAAATCTGTATGTCATTATAATACAAATAAGTTCAGTTAATTGTAAGTACAAATATCTAGGTTTGTACAAATATGCAGAACTCAATCAAACTTATCATTATTTAATAATGCGTGATACAAATAAGTTTAAATAATTATAGAAATATCTAGATTTGTATAAATATACAGAACGCAATCGAATTAATTATCGTCATTTAATGCATAATGTATATGACAGATAAGTTGTATGACAGATAACTAATAATAATGTGATTTCGATATAATTATTGATATGCAAAAAACTATTTGTATTGTAATGGAAATAATGAAGATTTTAAATCAATCTGATTTTCAAGCACTAATTATCTATATAGATACATAAATTTAATAAAATAAAAAAAATAGTTAATGTGTGTGTTAATGTGAAAAATAGTTAGTGAGAGCTATCATTAAATATAATTAAATACTATTAATCTTAATCTTTAATTACATATATTATTGCTACATTTTCAGTAATAATTACACATTTTTCGAGAAAATGTAATTTTAATTTAATATAATTTCAAATGATATAAATCTTTACTTTCAATGAATTCTCATTAAAGTATCATTTATTGATAAGATAAATAATTTACGATAATCTCTTAATTCATAAGTAATACTTAACAAATATAAACTAGATTTAGTTAAAATTTAAATGTATAAATATTTATGTAAATATAGAAATATGTGCGTATCTACGTGCATATGTATATGTAAGCGCACACGTACGTATAGATATGCGTAATACACTCTCTTTCTCTCTCTCTCTCTGTTCCTTTTTCTCGCGCGCGCGAGTGTAAAGATATTTATTCATAATTATTTATAAATAATTACTTATAAATAATTTATTAAAATTTATTATACATATACGATACATAATGTTTCAAATATCTTATTTTTTATTATATATATATATATATTATACTCAAAACGACATATTAACGATCATGTCATCAGAAAGACATGATCTATTAATTAAAGAAATATAAATATATATATATAAATTAATAAATGACAAATTATATCACTTAATCGAGAGAACAGTAGTGATGATTAATCATAATTTTCATCCATTTTTTTCTTAACGAGCTTTTTAATTCGAGCTTGGAGAATAGAAATTGAGATACATAGATATAAGAACACACAAAGGCTTGATTTTGAACAATGGCGTTAGCATTATCGGATGAACATCATGAATCACTACCATTACTGTTCTTCACCATCATCATTATTGCTATATTTATATTTAATTGCATTGGTAACACTAAGATATCTAAGGTAATTTTATCGAAATTAATAATAATATCCTTTTTCTTCGTATTGCTTTTCTATCATATTTTTACGTGAATTCTACCAATTATAAAAATATAAAAAGAGATAATAATAATAACTTGTGACAGATAACCAGAGAGCACAGTGAGAGATTTATCACTAGATAGCATTCAGTATATTACAGGCTTTGTTGAGAAGCTGCAGAAAAAAAATCTTCTCGAATATCAATAGCAATAACGATTCCAATAACAATGATTTTCAAATTTACCGTCGCAGACAATTGCAACGATTAAACAACGATATTAGAGCTTACAGTTAACTGAATCTTTTCGTGCTATCTTTGATGCGCGATCATATCCCGTGATCTTTCTGATGATGATCGTTAATACATCGTTTTGAATTAAGATTGTGGAATGCTTGAAACTACGTTGTGATTAACATGGATTAATTCGTGCCGTCATATCACAATAACAGTGGAAAAATTAATTGTTTCTAATTTCTTATATAAGCTGGCGGCTACACTCCTAATCGCGCTGCTTTGTTTCCGCTCGTCTATAGATATAAGATCTCTGTTTATAGCTAAAGTAACACGTAAATACTTGATTGATATACGCGGATCAGCGCATTAGCATTTCGTGATCAATTTTGCATTTGCGATGTTTATGTAATGATGTTCTTGCATTGCTACTGAGTAATAAGTATCCTTCATTATTAATTCGATGCTCAATAATAGGAAAAAACTTATCAGACATGTCACAATATATTGTATGCATTTGTAATATATCGTAATATATTGTATATATCGTAAAAGCCAATGTTTTTTTTTATAACGTCGCAACAATGATCGCGTATCATGAAAAATACGTTGCGTAAGAGAAATCAATAATAGAGAAATATCATCTTGATAAAGCGGATTACCAAGAATCATTATTATTAAGAAGAAATATTATTAACCTACTTATTGCAATGCGTATTTTTTGAAATCCGGAAAATCTGCGCATAATCATATGCGGATGACTACGGTAAGAAATCTCAAGGCAAAGAGCGTGATACGTACTACGAAATCATCATTGATTAAGTACTTCCCGTTTATACCAGTGATCGCGAGAAAAACAGGCTTATCAATAACTGCATCCTCTGAACTTTGAACGTATACATTATTATCAAATAATTACCATCATCATTACCCTGAACTCTTCTCATCCATTACTCTGATTATTTCTTGTTATTTTTATTTTTATTATGTTTATTATTTCCTAAAGCATTATTCTGCATCCATCATCGTGTATATACGGAATCAATAATCCGGGAATTACTTCAAGAAGGCCAAGTGAAAGAGGCGAATCTAACGCAATCTCTGGATCCCGAAATCGCTTGGAACGAAATGAGAATCAATCGACGACAAGCGAATAGGTCTTCGAGTCTCCGCGCTTGATTGGAAGAGATAATTAGCATCACAAAAGACCGATCGGGTATAGCAATCACGAGAAGGCGTGATTAACTTGGCACGTCTTCGTCGTTCTCCGGTTCGGAATTTTCGCGTGTATAATCATTTGATCGAAGACTCGAAGAGTCGCGAACACTGAAAATATTAATTTTCCGATGCGAATGATTATATTTATATGGGATATATCCCAGCACATGTAAATATAAATGCTGCGTAACAGCATTAAGTAACACGTAACAATCCATTTTGTAAGTATTATGTCATGGTGCCTATATTCATAATAGCTACTTTAAAGTAGCAGGCTATGGATAGAAGATTACAAGTAAATGTCGCTGTACGTATCTCTAGTTACATTATGTGCTATATTTCGTCTTATTGCTACATTATAACAATGGTGTAACTATGTTTAGCGAGTTGCATTTTAATATTACATTATATTTACAGAACGAAGAAGATATATTCATGTTTATTATATTTATTGTATTGAATGTATTTATGTATTTATGTGTAGCATTGTGCTTTCCTGATTTGCGGCAACACTGTACATCTGTACATCTGCACATGCAAGACATTGCGCATCATGTGATTTGTAAAAATTTGCGGTCAATATTACTGCGCTATACTATATCATTACATGTCGCAAATTGTCGATTAATAGCCAGTTTACTGCTATTCTTCCTCTCTCTTTCCTTCGGCACGTACGAATCACGGAAGCTGCTTGCCTCATTCAGGCCATGTGAAGTACAAATTTCGTCCGGACAAATGCTATAAAATTAAGGCTTTAAACAAGATCTCCTTGCAATATATCAAGCGTGGACAACCTGTCAGCAGTCGCAGTTTTTCCGAAGAAGTCATCAAAATTGTTTATTTTTGACTATTCTTGAGATTAAAATCGTCCAGTTTCCATGTGTGCTTGATCAAGAAATTTCATAATGTGGTGCGCTCGTTTAATCTGCATAATCGTAATCGTGTTTGTCGTTGCGGTGAATCAAGCAAAGGCCGTGAGTTAAAAATATATCAAACATAATCTTATATTGGCGTTTTGCATATGGGCTCAAGCAGACAGGTTATATAATATAATGGGAAATCCTATATTCTCATAGTTGCCTTTAAAATTGCTGTTTCAAAAAATTAATCTTTCACACATAATAATGATGATTTTTACTTTCCTGTGTACAATGTACACAAGATGTATTCTGAGTTATACAACGAACGCCTAATAAAAAACATAGAGAAAGAAAGAGAGAGAGAGAGAGAGAGAGAGAGAGAGAGAGAGAGAGAGAGGGAGAGAGAGAGGGAGAGAGAATAAAATATTCTCTAAAATAAATAATTCCTTTTACAGTTTTCGTGATAAAAGAATTCATTTCTGAATTTATTGAAATGTCGAAGTAAAAATTGAATTATCTCATTATAATAACGTATATTCTTTAAAAATACAATTTATATAATTACCTAAAAAAATTAATTGAATTCTTATATCTAACATATTCAATCTAATATATTACTCAATCTAATATCTCATAACTTTCTCTCGTATAACTCTTCTTGTAGAGTACTATCCGATTGATATAATATATAAAAAGAAAATCCGTGCAAATGTATTTGATTTTATTATAATCTAGGCACTGTCGATGGAACAAATACAAAAAACTGCGCAAACTCTGCGGAATACATGCATAAACAAAATCAACGCAGATCCCGGTAGGTTACTTATATAAATTTCTCATATAATTCCTTTCCTTATTATTTTCTACTATTTATATCCCTTTTTTGCATTATTATTCTCATAATATACACATATACGCACATTTTTCTGTTAACATAAAGGCGGATAACGTTGTATTAATATTTGTATTGTATAATTAATAATAATTTAAATATATAAATCATTGCACAAATTTTATTGTGTATAATATATATATATATTTAATAACTATAATAATTAAAATTAATTAAGATAAAAATGAGAAAAGTAAGAAGTTGATAATAATGAAAGGTAAGATTGAACAATACGTAATTATGATTATAGGATTGCATGCTGTTTGATTCATAAGTGCGGTAATCATTGTTTTGCATTTTGCTTGCTTATCAGATTCAATATGATTTGTGTGAACACTATTTTACAATATTATCTCCTTTTTTCTTTTAAATAAGAGAATCGGATTAACATATGTACATTACATTATCGCAAGGAAATTGAAAACTTTTCTATATTAATTAGTTTTTTGATCGTAAAAAAGATTGCAAAGTTTCATATCATCCAACATATTTTAAATAAATCGTTAATTTTTAATCAAATTTGTATGAACCATCATTTTCTAATTTATTGAAATAATTTGAAGCAGTGATTCCGTTTTCTCTCCATCTCTGTTTCGGAAAATCTCTCTATCTCTCCCTCTCTCTCTCTCTCTCTCTCTCTCTCTCTCTCTCTCTCTCTCTCTCTCTCTCTCTCTCTCTCTCTCTTCTTCTTCTTTCTCTCTTTGTTCCTTTTTCCCTTTTCTCTTTTTTTAATACGTCATAGCTATAAAACTAATTATAAAACTTCATTATATGATGAAAATTAAAATATTTATTATTTTGTTTGTAGAAATTGTCGCTGGGATACAAAAGGGTGAATTTCCGGATAATGAATCATTAAAATGTTATACGCTTTGCATAATGAAAGCAATGCGAACGGTAACAGAGAAAGCGTTTCTTTTATTTGTTCATCATGAACTATATCGAACTATAGAGTATAATTAAATATAATTTTACATAAGTGAGATATATAGATATGTAGATAATAATAACATCAAATATTTTTTATATTTTCTCAGCAGATTTCAGATTTTAAAAATCAAATATGTTGACTTTTGAAATAATAATTAATTGAGAATAATTTATATTAAATGAAATTATTATATATTTATTATAATTTTAAGACAATGATAAATAATTAATTAAATGATTTGCATATTTAAGTTCAAAAATGGAAGAATAGATATAACCATGATGATCAAACAATTGGATTTGTTAATGCCACCAGATATGGCAACACCTTTGAAAGAGACTTCAATTACATGTGGCAATGAACGTAAGTTTATTTAAAATGCAAGAAAGAGAAAGAAAAAGAGAGAGATAGAGAGAGAGGCGGGAGAGGGGAATAGTTATAAAAATATGATTTTGATCTTAACTTTATTTATAAATATAAATTTCCTTTTCAGCTCCTGCTAGCGACGATTGTGAAACGGCCCTTCAATTTGTGAAATGCAGTTATCAGACGGATGCGGAGCACTTCTTTTTCCCATAATCAAAATCAGATAATTAATTATAGGAAATTAATCAATGTGATCATATAGAGCAGATATATAACAATAACAACGATTTCATCTATTTTTAATGGAAAAATATGTATATAAATTAGAAATATACAATTCTGTCCATTTGAATATACCAGTAATGTTATAAGTCTTGATGAAATATAATAATTATTCATCGGATATTGGTTTGTTAATTGAAATAAATCTTGAATAAAATCCACAAGTCAATCTAAAGCCAATGAGGCTAAAGTACCAAATACTTAAAGCTGAAATCTAAAATTAAAATCTGATTACACAGTTAAAGTCTAATGATAGCTCGCTATTCCTAGTAATTATTCTATTCTTCAATTTGTTTCCTTATTTTGCATTTTGTATTATTGAATATGCAATACTGAGATTGCATATTAGTGGCATATTTGCATAATATACGCATAATACTCTATCGCCTCTTTCTGACAATAATAATAAGTGTCAGTATCACAGCATTAAGTGTTACTAATTATGTCAACCAAAATGGCAATTCAGGTGTATTAGGATACGCCACTTCGAATAATCCTCAAATTAGAGGTTCTCCCTCTATTTTATCTATTTTATCCCATGTATAAAAATGGCAAGGCATGCCTCGCACGCGGTTTCATAAGATCGGACTCAACTGTGGTCTATCCATACTTCTCAACGAAAGAGATCAATAAGATTAACAGAATCTGCAATAGCATATAAAAATGAAGAGCATCTTTCTACTCTTCGTCTCGTTTCTATTCGCGGTGAATTTCCACTATGCCGAAAGTGTAAGTTCTCTGTTGTTTCAAGAATATCTATAAGATTCGTTCTCGATAAATCAAGATATAGATTAAGAGAGATTAAAAAAATTATATATATCTAATGCATTATAGATCTTATATCTTATTAGATCTATATCTTATATCTTATTAATTGTTATAAAAGTCATCAGGTGTTTATAAAAAACATTCGAAATATCTCAAAACACACGCGCGCGCGCGCGGAGAGAGAGAGAGACGCACACCCACAAGTACATAACTGAATTGATACAAACCAATAGAGATAGATAGCAATATAGACAGCAATCATCTATATATGTCTAAATACGAAGTGTCCTTTTTTTCTTTTATTCTTATGCAAATAAAATAAAATAACGTTTTGTTTCCGAAAATTATTCTGAATGTTCATTAAGTGTATGCATAATGCAAATTATATTTATGCATAATATACGGTCCAATAAAGTGCTCGCACTGCTATCTGTGTTTGCTGCATTAAGTAAGAAGAATGAGCAGTGAATAGTGAAACAAAAGTGCATTTATGTTTAAAAATAGTTTGTTAAAAGCTTTCTATATATGTAATCGGGTTAGAGCACCTTACGATGTTGCCTAGTTCTTACTCGTTTCCGAAATATCCTTTTAGTCTTTTTGGTATGATTTTATAGTGCTAGGGAACTTGATGTTTAACTATTCTCTTCAGACCTTTTCCAAATCAGACATTTTTGCTTTTATCTCAATACGATGTGCGTATCACAGAGAGAATGAATATGTTCAATCGTAAGAAGAAAATGAGCTTCATTTTGAGAATCGAACTTGGATTTTCTCACTGCCAGACAGTCGTTCTCATTTCTCCACTATTCCTCCTTAAAAAAAAGTTTTCTACCAAAAGTAAAAGTTGTTAGAAATAATGCTTCTTTTACTGCCAATATAATTGCGACTTGTAAATCCTATAACGCTCTAAAGCGTTCTTTGTCTTTAATTGTTAGAAGCGTAATTTTGTCTCCTCCATAATTATGTATAGGAATCTGAATGTGAATCTCATAAATAAGTATCTATCAAAGTTAAATCCCGAGATTGCCTATGTAACTATTAAATCCAAAGATCAAACTATTCTGCTATTAATATATTATTATTATTATTATTATTAGTCTATTATAGTCTCATAATAATACATTATCCAAAAAGACAGAAGCATTTGAAGAAATCCTTAATTTTGCTATAGTATCAAGTGTATTCCATTTCTAAAAGATTAAATACTTAATATACTTAAATACTTCCAAATATCGAAAGATATCTTTCAATAGCATTAATCATTTGTTGCATAAAAAACCGAGATATAACGACGGCATAATATTGCTCCAAAAGAAAAAGCTTCAATTTTCAATGATCTTTTTATTAATAAGAGACAATCATAAAGGAAAAACAAATTCTGTTTTATTGTTCATCCTTCTCTAATTGTGATATACAGCGAATAATTTATGATTTATAATAATATTTGTTAGACTGAGACATAAATCAATAAAAGTAAGTATTATGCGTATCATAATAAACGTTCAAAATAAATTTGTAAGGAAAGATGTCACATAGTAGGATCGTCTTGTTTCGTGCTATTAATTAGACACTTTTTGTGCGCATATATAGATGTGTGCGCGCGTGCGCAATATCAATCCTCTCTGTAAAACTGTAAAAATCTATAATAACTTTGATTTTTACAGAAAAGAATGTCTCTTGAGGACATCAAAGAAGCTTTAAAACCAGTAAAAACAATCTGTATCAATAAAGTGAGCGTCGACCCAAGTACGTATTAATATGAAAGTTTCATCACAAATGACTAAACGAAAATCAGATTTTTCCGATATACATAAATTTAGAGTTCCCAATTTAGAAAATGCAAAAGAAAATGACATCTTTTTAATGAAATTTTTAATTTAATCAAAAATTTTTTAAATTATGAATTTATGTAAAAACATATCATAAATTTATATAAAATTTAAATGAAATTTATATATATATATATATCATATATTTTGTATATTATATACCTATATTATATATCGAAATTACATATTTTGATTTTAATTATAACTTGAAACATACTATAAGAAATATATTATTTCTCAAAGTTAAAATTCTTTTTGTCAGATTCAAATTTGTTGTTTGTAATTTTGTACACATTTTCAATATCAAAGATATCAAAAAAAGGATAGTTATTTTATGTAACATATTATGTATATTAATTCTTACGTTTTCTTATTACATGATAGAAATATGAAAAATAACTTATTTAAAGAAGATCTCTCCTATTTTTTAAAAGATTCACTTAAAAAATAATCACAAGATAATGAAATGAATAAAATAACCGATTTGTATATACAGAGCTGGTCGATGACGCGAATAATGGTAAATTTGCAACTGATCGAAAACTGCAATGTTATTATAAATGCATGATGCTGATGACAAAAGCTGTAAGTGGAATTCTATTAATTAACTTAACTAAATTAATTAATTAATTAAGAATAATACAATTCTTTAATCACTTCCATTGATTTTACAAATCAAAAGATTATAGCGTGAGTTTTGTAACGCAATTCATCATTCGGATATAATTTCTCTTAGAAGATTCTCTTCCCTCATTTCTTTTTCTTTTGTATGAACTCAAGAAAGATAGAAGAAATCGATATACTTATAAATCAGTCGATTAATCATGACATAAATCGAATAATATCAAAATTAAAAATTTTAATATCAATCAAAGGAAAAATTTTATTTGCGAAATAGTTTAATTAAAATTAATATTTTCACGGGAAAGGATTAAAGTAACGTGATTTATATTTATCGCCAATGAGATAATGATACATTGAAACTTTTTTCTCTCAAAGATGACAAAAGATGACAAGATAAGATCGGAGCAGTTTGTGAAAATTGCGGAAAATATGTTGTTAGAAGACCTCGTGGACCCTATGTTAAAAGGATATACACATTGTCAACCAATAGGTAGGTGCGGATTACTTATAGACTATAATTGTGGACTATAATATTTTATTTATCTAAATTGTAAAATTCAAAATTATAAAAAAATTCGAATAAATTTGAAAGAGAAATATTATAGCTGAACACAATTATCTAAAGTTTTGTTGGAAATGCAAAAAGAGATGAAAAGAGAATACATAGATTAAGACTATGGAATAAAATACAACATATATATCTTTTTATATACGAATATTTCAAAGACAATCGAAATCAATATTATTGAAATATATATACAGATGCTGGTATATATTTTAGTTTTACATTGCTGTAAAAGACGAACTGCATTGGATGTGCGATTACATGATTTTACTGAATGTAATTAAAATTGCTATAAGCAAGAGAATGCATTCTGTTTCTTTTTCATTCGTATATAATCATGTATAAATATATATCTACTTATAAGAATTATTATAATAATTATTATATTATAAAAATTATTGTAATTTTGATATTAAAATTTCTCAAAATTGTCTTAATGTCAAAATGTTACGCATATTGACATTATGRCGGATATATCGGTTCACCATATGTGCTTGTTATTTATACTCGCATATCGTTCTTTATAAGTTTCGTGTAACTTGTTTAAAAATTTCATTATGTTAATATTTTAATATTAATATTTCTGACATATGCAAATTTTTTCAAAACTACTAAATGAATCACTAAATGAAAATAAAGTAATGCGATACCATTCAGTAAAGAAAGCGGCACGTAATAATTCGTTTTAGTTAAGTTTTAGATAAGTATAACAAAATCGATATACCATATATTAACAACTAATATACATCAGAATCTAACAATTTATTTACGATCGTATGGATTCGTAATTTTTTTGAACTAAAAAATATCATATGCACATTCAAATATCTGCTTATTATTAATTTTTTAATGAACAATGAATAATAGTCTTTTAAATTTTACTCAAAATAATGACCTTGAGATTATTCTTTATAAGTTCGAAATTTTGATCGAGTTCATTTATATAATATATTTTTAAATAAAAAATAAAATACAATCCTTAATAAAATAAGAAATATATTCAAATTTTCTATTATACATTTTTACAGTGAACAAGCCATTGGAAGGATGTGAATTGGCATATGAAATGGCCAAATGCTTCTACGACTACAATCCAAAGGTAATGTAAATGATATATAATAATAATAATATAATAAATCTTCTCCTAGAAAATAGAGAATATTGCGATTTTAGAAAATAAAGATATTATTGAGCAGATATTAACAAATATAATTTTTTTCTTGCAGTTTCTTTTCTATCCATGAAGATATGGAAGATCTCGGTGGATTCATATTAAAGTAATCGCGAAAGCAATTAATATCTATTCAGTACATCCAAGTACATTCGGTACATCTATTCAGTAATACAGGCAGCTAAACTATTTCTGAAATTACACTTTGCAATTTTGGGAAAAGATACGATATACTTAATTGCTTTAATCATAAAATTAAAATATGCATATGTATTAATAAAAATATGTATTAATTTCGCAAGTTTATTTTTCATTCCTTTCAAATTCATCTCTGAAAAGTCATGCATCAAATTAATCATTTTAATGTTTCTTGCGAAACATGTGCGAGAAATATTAAAAATTTCTTTCTATTAATTTTTTCTTTAAAAATTATGAAAGATTGAGAATTACTGCTATTTCCTTATATAAATATAAAAAATTCCTTTCTATTTTCTTCCTAGCTTATTTCATTCATGACATAAACACAACGTTCACACATATGGACGCGCACGCGTACGCGTATGAATAGACACACATACATGCATAAAAGAAAAAAATTAAATAACTTTTTTTATCATTTGCGCATGGTTGGCAAAATTTTCGCTATTCTTGATAGATTCCTTAATAAATTAAATTAAGCAATTAAATTAAATTAACTGACATGTAAATGCAATAGAAATATTATATTCTTTGTTGACATAATACTATTATTATAAATCTCTTCGTTAAAATAGCAACGAATCAGTTTCTCATTTCGTCATTTTCCACGCTAAATCAGTTTTTGGATAATCATGCAAAATAATTAATATGCTTGGCAAGAACAGATAAATTAATTTGAGAAACAGAACACAGATGTTTGTCTTTCAATGTTTCTAAAAAAACGGATAAGAAAACTGTTAGCTTGTGTGCTATTATGCAACTGTGTATATCGTTCCGCCTCGGATTTCCCAATAATCATATATTCCAAGCATTATTTAAAGGTGCGAGTATATCTTCATACGCATCACTGCTTTTCTCAGATTATATGGAAATCTATCTTGCCGAGATTAAAATAATAACTGAAGAATTATTCTGCACGAATAACTGAAATAATAAAAGAATACAAATGATTATGAATTTGTTCCATTATAATGCACACATAAGGACTGATATTAATTTGCAAAACAAATAGGATATTATTCAATAAATTAACAGAAACCCAATTATAGAGTAATAAATTTTTGTAATTATTTGTATTTTTTATATTAAGATGATAGATACGTTAAAATTGCAAATAATAAAGCAGGAATCGTAATTAGATCTGCAGATATTTTGCAATGTTAATGTTTTAAGATAATGCATATATTTGTGTTAATAATATTTTAATTGCTTATTAAATGCTTGTCAATAATATTTTATATTGCAATTTTAATATTAAAAATTAAAAATTATATTAAAAATTATAAAATTTTATCGTTATAACTATTGTATTACATAAAATCCTGAGACTAATGTGACATAAGATTTGACTTAATTTGATTTATTCATAAAGCTTTCCTTATTAATTCTGTAAAAAGAAATTTATAAAAGAAAAATTATACAGTATTACAATAAGAATTATACAGTACATAGAATTATACATAAAATTATACAGTATTGCAATTAATTAAAAATGTCATACATAATATATGGCAAGCAATATATCGACAATTGGCCATTTGTAATTAATTGAATGTTGTTTCATAAATTTTTCAGAATTAATGTTGAATGAAGAACTTTAATACAGATAAAACTTATCTAATACTTATTTAATAAAAATAAAAATATTTAACAAGTTCTTATATTTTTTCTTTATCAAATATTTGTTAAATTAATAGACGTGTATACATAGTTATATCAAAAGTTTTTAGTACACTGATGCTTTTGATAAAGTATTTTCAAGATATTTCGTAAAATTAACGCTAAATTAACGTTAAATATCAATATTGATGTTTATATTGATCATTTTAAATGTTTATATTAATCTTTTTCTTTATTCTAACATAACTTAGATTAAAACATTAATCTTTTTCTTTATTTTGCTATATAGTTAATGCTACATAGTTCCCATTATTAATCATTATTAATCATTGACAATTATTTTAAATAAATTTTATTATTTAATATTTTTAAATGTTTAAATGTTTAAATTTTAAATGTTTTTATTATAATTAGTTTTTCTTTACGATAATATTAATATATATAATATTAATATAATACTAATATATATTAGTATTAACAAATAGCAAAAAATAAACAAAGAAAATATGTGTGCATACAAATGCATACCCTTATCTTGTCTATTATCATTTTCAGTACATAAGATGAAAGTGATACATATAAGTAACTACTATAATTATTATGTATATTACATCTTTTTATTTTGTATTCTATTTATAGCAAAGATAACTAAATGGTCATAAACATTTCACATATTTCACATATTCCATTTATCTGACTTAATTCAATTTAATTAATTATTTTAATTAAACTTATTTAATCAGTTATACATTTTTTGAAATGTTACCTGGAACTGAATATTAATAGCTAATTAATTGGACCATCACATCGATTGACATAATTGTTTCTAGGAATTCACGCAATATAGCGTGTCAATAATGATCGTTACATCACTTACAATATTTTACAATTTTGGTATATAAATACGGCTGAAACAATGAATCCACAACAGTTCGCAGTGAAACACAGCTCAGTATACATCCTTAAATACGTCAGAAATAATTTAAGAAATAATAATTATGAAGACGTTTCTGTTTGTATGCCTGTTGGTAAGCACAAATATAAAATATTAATAAAAAATTTACGCTTTCTATTAGATTACATCATAAGGCAATAAAAAAACATCTTTTCATATTTTACTTTCTTTTAATAGTAATGTTAATAGATAAAGAATAATTTGAGATATTTACTAATTTAGATATTTGAGAACATAACATCAAGTTGTTGGCATATCTTATACTCCCGAATTTAAAAAAATTATTATAATTAATTACATACTCTTAGCAATACAATAAAATTTCGATTTATCTGTCTGCGTTTGATAAATTATCACATTTAAAAGATATTTGTGAATAAATCTATTTCTATTTCGTCAGTTGTATAATTTAATTTGGTTCTTTCTGAAAAAAATGAAACGTTCCTCATGTAATTTAAACTTAATACTCTTCAATTTAAGGCAATAGCTTATGCTTCTGATCCTGAAAAACTGAAAGCTTTCTCTGAAGTATATGCGGCATGCAATAAAGAATTAAATGTGCCGGGTAAGTATTATATACATGAAGGTAATATTTACAAATTAATAGCAAATACACATTAATTCGTTTCGCGAAATGCTTGTAGTATTGAAAAAGGAAAGAAATAATTAGGAACAAAGCATTACGAAATTTTTATTAATAAAAAAAATTATTATTGTTTCTAATATTCCTTTTTCATTTTAAAAAACAGGATATTGACTTGACATTTTTACAATAAATAATTAGTTAGAAGAATTAAAAACATAAAAGTGCGT
Organism: Eciton burchellii; assembly: GCA_020341155.1. Classification (NCBI taxonomy): domain Eukaryota; kingdom Metazoa; phylum Arthropoda; class Insecta; order Hymenoptera; family Formicidae; genus Eciton; species Eciton burchellii. The sequence continues at coordinate 1,275,074 of JAHMML010000024.1, forward strand.
AAGCATTTAGAAGAATTTTACTGTGAAAACAAACAACGTTAAGATTAAATTCTCTGTAAAATTTATTAAATTTTGTACATTACACGTACACGCGCGCGTGCGAATTTAATTTTTGAACTAAATGCATTATATATCTCATAGCTAAACTTTGTTTTTGGAATTATATTACTATTAAATCTTTGAGTATTTTTTTCTAATCTGTACATATATGTAATGCATGCATATATGTAACAAATTACAGATGGCCAGAAGGATGCCAGAACAATCTTATGTCTTACTAAAAAGGAAAAAATAGTATGTATATTATCTGAATGTACACTTTTTATGAATAATTTATACGTAAAGCATTAATAATTTATATGTAATTTATATGTAATTTATATATAAATTATCAGCAGATAATTCTTATTTTCCGTTCTTAAAAAAGAAAAAACCAGGATGAAATTATATATGATAAATAAGATTTCAATTAAATGTTTTAAACGAACGCTGCTGCATTTGCGATAAAGATCTGATAAAGATAATTTAAGATCATTTATCTCTCAAATAATAAGAGAATAATAATAATTATAAGTAAGACGGTAATAATAACTGTGCTTAAGATATTTTCGTCTCGTCAATTTGGATAATACATTTATCTATCCGTTTTTTTAACAAAAAATATTATTTGGCAAGCAATTAATAGTATTATTCTAAATCTTATTCTACATCAACACATTTAAATTTATTATAACAGCTACAACTTCTGATATACACGAATAATATCATATCATGAGTTTATTAATTTCAGTATGATAACGGAGAATTCTCAAAGGACAAATCTCTTGCATATCTTTATAATCTTGTCCCTGATGCAAACAGAGATCAAATAAAAGAAATCCTAACCAATTGTATAGAACAAGGTAATGGAGACATTTTATTATTCATATATTATTTATTATGATAATATTCATGATTTCTGTCCGTTCTTTATGTGACATTAAATGATTAGATGTTAATTAATTAACACAAATTAATTTAAGATGATTTGTATAGATGCGTGTGTATATTCACATTCTATGTGAAAACGAACGCTCGCGACAAAGTTGCTTTTAGAAAAATCAACATTTTTGTGTGATTTTATTATATACGCGCACGCGTATTATATATAGAATGTTCCATGATGAACTATATATATTAAGAAAATATTCTTGGGATTAATTTAAACAGAAAATTTCCTAACCTGGGTCTCAAGTACACAATGATTATCTTTATGAGATTTTTATTCAATTTCATTCAATATATATATAAATTGAAATAGAAAAATAAATTTCTCAATGAAATTATTAATTTTTTGTATCTATTACAGCTATTATGAATTCTCTCCCATTACTGAAAATTTTTCGCCTAAATTGATCCTAATGCTTAATATGTTCGTCGAGAAATATTCCGTATATATAATATAATATGCAGGAATTTCCGAATTTATTAGTCTCTATCTATTATTAAAAATAGAACTGATTATATTTTTAATATTCCTGCATTATTTGTAAATAGGATTATGTAATATCTTTTTTCTGCATGCATGCGCACGCGTATACATATGAACTGAAGAAGGAAAAGAGAGAGAGAGAGAGAGAGAGAGAGAGAGAGAGAGAGAGAGAGAGAGAGAGAGAGANGAGAGAGAGAGAGAGAGAGAGAGAGAGAGAGAGAGAGAGAGAGAGAGAGAGAGAGAGAGAGAGAGAGAAAGGAGAGAAGGGGAAGAGAGAGGGAAGAAGAAAAATGATAAACAGAATGTATATGTATACATGCATGCGCGGGTACATATAAAAAATATTATGTAATTCTAGTAATTTGTAAGTAAGAATACTAAAAATTTCATATTTCTTATTCAGTTTTCTTTTTATTGTTCGCAGTACCTCAAGGCTCGCAGAGTAACGATGAAAGATCTCTTGCAATTATGGACTGCACTCTAAAGCAAAATATAATGGATCTTTTCGATATCTAATTAAGAGATCTTTCAGATTAACATTCGTAAAAAAAAGAAAATGATAATGTAATTCGTGCATTAATATACCATTTTATTATTTCTGTTTTATTCGACTAAGTCTTTGGGAAACATTCACTTTGAAGAATTTCGTTATTGTTATCTACACTATTCGATTTTATTGGATTGTAAATGTTTTAGTATGTTAATAAAGTAGTAGATTTGTAAGAGATGGTTATTTATAGATATGCAATTCATTCATAAATCATTCATTAATGTTGAATCTTTAATACAACATTAAATTTACGTTTTGTTAAACTGATCCTGATATTTCATCTTCTTTCGAGTTCCTTTCGATTCTTTTGATTATATATAAATTGATTTTCCAGATTCTTCTTTTCAATCTTTTTTTATATTATAAAAGTGCTTTCGCTTTTATCCTATGTAGCTAGCATGATGACAAATAGTTGCAAAGTAGATAAATTTCATGTTTTTAATATCTTGTGTCATTCATTGGACGTTGCGATGACTGGACGCAAACGAGAAATCGCTTAAAGCATATACTTTAAACGTATAGTTTCTTAAGAACGTGTTAGAGAGGACATTGTTTAACAAAAAGTGATCTTCTCGACGAGACCTATTATCTTTCCAAGTTTATCGCGTATTGATTCTAAAACTGGGAGGAATCTGCATATGGAGAGTTTCGCATATCTTTTCCTTGCTTGGCGCAAATCATCATCGTGTCTTTCAATTATTTAATAATATGAATAAAATCAATATTTTAATCATGTGTTTTTATTTTCTGAATAAAAAATAAGAAAAAACCACTCCATATGTATATTATTACCACCATTTTGTTATAAGAATTTCTATTTTCCTCAGGTAACTGAAACCCTATCATCATCGAGATTAAAAACGTTTAAGAATGCTTGAGAATTGCTTCGCAAATAATCGAGTAAAAAATGCAAATGCAAATATATAATGTTACGTAATATTATACACGGAAATAAAACTTCAACAGGACGATACTGGTTACTGATACGTAATGTAACCAATCAGAATACAGTTACAAAAGAATTAATAAAAGCTTATTGTGAATAGCAAATTCCTATAATTACATATCTTGTGATTACATTTTTTTATTAAAATGCTAAAGACACATTAAAATTCCGAATAATGAAGGAAATAAGAATTACAATACAATAAATAATAAATTCCAAATGCTTTTGTTTTTAAACGGTGTGTCTGGTTTAGTCATATTATGTATCGGAATTTCCATTTCAGTTCATTGATAAATGATGATATCAAGTTGCATAGAAATTACGTAGAACTGTTTAGAATTAATGCGACACGAGATTTGGTTTAATCTGATTTGTTTATATAAAATATAATTTCTACTAATTGAATATTTTGTAATGCTAATATGGCAATAAAAAGAACATGGAGATAACAATGGGACAAGATAATGTGTGAAGGTTGAAATAGAAAGAATGTATCGTCAGGATTGAAGTTAATTTAGAGATAGGAACTTCAGTTGAAGCTTCGTAATTAACGATATGTGACAACGTCGATGTTGCTACGTGAATAATAACAGAGAAACTTGCTGCATAAAACAGCGCGGAAGTTGGATAACATCAAAATAGATATAATATAAACACAGATATGATTGTGATGCATGCAATGTTGGAAAATCGACGAGAATGTTTGCAAAAAAATCAAAGGCAGGTAGAACGATGTTAGGACAATATTTATAAACTAAATATCATTTCGTATGAATCCAAATCTACGCTTGTCAAATTTTTAACTAGCAAATTCTTAACAGACATTTTACCACATTTGCTGACAACTTCTCAAAGAACCATCATGTGCATAAAGTCCAAAAAAGAAGTCACCGATTGTGTCAAAAGATACAGAATGAGATTTAAGAAAGGAGAAAAAACAAAGAGAAATTCCTAAGAAATAATTCGCTCGAATACTGCAACGAACATCTTCCAGGCATTTCTATTTCAAACATGAAAAATTTAATGTGAAAACCACAAAATGAAACTGGAAATGAATAAAAATCGCCGAATGAACAACTATGATCCATACTATAGATCTAGTAAATATATAATAAAGTAAGCGATGCTAAAGTTCACGAAACTTTCTCAAAAATTTTGATGCAATAACAGATAATAGTTTATATTCATCAATTAAAAGAAATATTCCATTTGTTATACGAATCGGACTCAAACTATAGAGATTTGCTTGGTTTACGCAAATCCAATGAGATAAAATCTAATGAGGTTTGATGATGGGGCAGCCGAATGTTTTCTTAGCAGATTCATGAACTTTATTTTTTACGATACTTTTTTATAGTTACAATTACAATTTAGTCATAATTTATCGGTATATGCATCATATATCTCATAACCATACCAATAAAATATTTGGACATATTTGGACATATTTGGACATAGAAAAACATGTTCACAATGTTTTTAGACAAAAATCATTTATCCTTTAATCATAGCAATTAAGCATTGATACACATCTATTGATATGTAGATTATGTGTATTTATAATAATAAAACAAATAAATGACCTTTACTTTAAAACATATATATATATAACAAATATATATATATATATATATATATTTGTTTATTAAATATAGATTGTATTGGTATAGAAAATTTAACAGTATTTCATGATCTGTCTCCTTTTTATCATCTAAATAGAATTTTTCAATCGCTGTTTTTATCTTGTCCATTTACTTGCCTATCTTGGCATTAAAGTCCCTGAGAAAGATATAGTAGCAATTGTTTTTTCTTCATTTTTGTATTTTGTATTTGTATATACAAAAATAAAACATAACATCTTAATTTCATTTAAGGATGATGTTATGTTATGTTCTTATATCATTACTTTTTATAAACAATCTTTTTAATACTGAAAAAGTTAATTATAGTTAAATCTTTTTATACAACTGAAGCGACTTTTTAATATTACAAATATCATTGAGGATTTTTTACTATATAACAATATGCGTGTATTCTTGATATAATCTTTTATCTCTTCTTTGTACAATAAATTTTTATAAAGAACATTTGTTTTGTAAATAGCATTTCTTTCATAAATATTTCTATAGAACATGTCCTTAATTATAATAAATAATTAAATATTTATTTCATAAATATTTCTATATGTAATAATTATTCTAATTTACAAGATAGGATCCATCATCAAAATTCTGTTACAAAAACGTTAAGATATAATTGTCGTTGTTGCTGATCTAATTAAAAATTGCCATATTAAAGTATATATTTCTTCTAAAATCTATTAAAAAACAAAATAATAAAACAAGATATTAAAGTATATATTTCTTCTAAAATCTATTAAAAGCAAGATAGTATCAAATTAAAAAGCAAGATAGTATCAAAAAAACTTATCTGCCATAATAATAACGAGCAACAAAATGAACTTTTCATATTTATGTTAAGACAACTATAAGATTGTCATAATGTCTAAAGCAATTGATTTTCAAATAGATTCAATCGCTTCAATCTATTATCTATTATTTCATAAAAATATCTTTATATACCTTTGTTTTACGTGCTAAGGCAGATATTTGAAAGATAAGAATAACTAAACGGCACGTTTTTGTATCTTCGCTTTTGCACTTATATTTTACATAAATTAACAGCGATGACTTACTCAAGGAAATAAACCATTTGAAAAACTTAGTCATAATGATAGTTATCAACATGATAACTAAAGGTCATGTCTTTTGAAGTAATGCATAGCATCGATTTCACTATTCAGTTTGTTAAAAATGTTGAAAATTTTAATTCAATAACTTTAAAGAGGATATTTATATATTGGAAATAACATAATTTCAATCACATGATTTCTTAGTTGCTGCTATACTTACTAACTCTGCATCTGGAAACTGAGAACTTGAAATTGGAGCTTCAATATGGTATTCCAGAATGATACCCAAGTTGCATCGGCAAACAAATTTTATATATGATAACTTCTTTTATATTTAACTTAACGAGAAAACTTAGCGAGAAAACTTAACATGTACAAATTAAGAAGTAAATTGATATCTATAAAAATATATATATATACATATTTAAGAAATTTAGAACGCATTTTCAAAAATTGTGATATATATATCTTAGAATTTGATGGAAAATCATAATAAAATTGTTAAAATAAAATTAGTTAATAAAGTTAATTATACTGGAATATTTAAAAGTAATATTAAGATACGAGGTTGAAACTTTTTCTTTGAAAGAAAAAATGGCACAATTCAGATGTATTCGTGCAAAAAAAATTCGTTTCTCTTTTCTTAAAGAACATTAAATTATATCTGAATAAATGCGTTTTATAATTTTCATGATTCTATATTTGTTTTCTTTTACTTCTTCATCACTAATTTCTATTCACTCGAGGCATATTTTATTTCTATTTTTCATTCAAAGATTTCTACATTGAATATAATCTTGATTTCTGTTGACCATCTTTTGACCATTGTGGCAGAGGCTCAAGTCTCAAAATAGATATCAGAGTGTTAGATTTTCTTTTTGACACTATTTATATGAAAAAAATGAGGAAGAATCCACGTTTATATTTATATGTTATATCTATATGTTAATTCAAATTTAAGATTGTAGTTATAGCATATCGATTGTAGTTTGCACTTGAAATTCTCTTAGAGTGATTAATTTATCAGATCCAGAGAGCACGTCCTTAATTATTATGAATAATTAAATATTTATTTCATAAATTTTTATCTATATCATATATAGATATAATAAATTATTATTTATTATAAAACTTATTATTTTATATTAATTTTAATATTATTGTTATCATCATTTTTAATTTCATTACTCATTAATGATTTAATAATTTTATTTTTATAATTCTGTATCACCCTTCTATATTGTTCGTTGTTCATATGTTATACAATGCTATTGTACACATATATAATTATAACTATGTTATTGTTATATATATATATATATATATATATATATATATATATATACACACATAAAACATAATAAGTTATTTATTATTAATCCATACTTATAAACTAACAATTATTTGTTAACAACATTTTGTAAGAAAAGAATACCGACATCCTCAGCACTCTTAGATTATTGAGTTTTATTTTATTTGATCATCGTCAAATTCCATCAGAATAATAGAAGTTTCTTCTTTACACATCCTCGTATAACGACCTTCTTCAGTACGCGATCGGTACACATGTATACATTATAGCATTAGTTTATCGTTATTTTATAACTAGAAAATCTCTCCTACATCCAGAAGTGGCTAAAAAAATGGAGAATCAAAGCTAATGGGACAAAATCACTACATGATATTTACTCATAAAAAGATCTATCAGTAACTCTGAACAGTCTGAGAATCCCTCAAGCTGAAGATGCCAAATATTTAGGACTACATCTAGACCGTAGACTAAATTGGAAAAAACATATTCACCAAGCAAAAACAACTTGGATTTCAATTGGGAAAAATATATTGGCTATTTGGCAGTAAATCACAATTGTTGGCTGAAAGCAAATTGCTATTATACAAAGTAATTCTAAAACAATTCTATTTAGGCCTATGGCATTTAATTGTATTGGAGGCATCCAAATATAGAATTTAAATATAATTCAAATATAATAAAAATACAATTCAAATATAGAAATATTCCAAAGATTCCAAAACAAATATATATATACTTAAATATATACGCAAACACATAAATTACATGATCTATCATCCAGGTTTTTCTTTTTGAAGAGAAAAAATGTAAACAATTTGTCCTGCTATATTAATATTTCGATAAAAAAAGTTGCACATACTATTGAGCAACATAATATTTGGCATGTTATTTATACTTTTTTTTAGAAAGATAACTTTATGAATATCCTTTTTAATACACATTTACATATACTTCTCTTTGTACATACTCTTTATATACATTTCTTTCTAAACTTAGCAGAAAATATCTATATACGCAAATACAATTGGCCCATGTCTTTGATGTATGTATATATAAATATATCTTCTACAAAGTAACATATATCTTTATTTCTTGCTTATTTCTTCCACATATTACATGTAGGTGTATGATAGGAAAATATGAGAATGTGCAGCGTTTTAACATATCGTTCTTCTGTTATGTGTAACTATAATTATAATTATAATTATAATGTATAATTATAATTTTTATTATCGATAATGACGCAATTAAATGCATCGTTATCTATATATAATATTACATATTCAATAATGATGCGATTAAGCGCATTATTATTTATGCATTATATAACATAACATATTCTTCGTAACCATCATTGCAGCTATCCTCTATAATTGTAATCGCAATGGTTATCAATAAAGTGCTGTGTGAAGCTCTACTAAAGTTCCTATTTTATAACAATTTTTAAAATATAGATATATTATTTTGTTCTGGAACTTGATACTCGATTTATAAATATTAGCAGTGTTACAAAAACGGGAATTATAATATATAATAGAATCTTGATTCCAGTTTTTATGTATATTTGATAAACATTCTTAAATTAATAAACATTCTTAATTTGATAAACATGACAATCTTTTCCGAAAACGAAGTCACGATGAAATGAAAAAATTTTATTCCAAATTCTATTTGTTTTTTATTTTATCTCTGATAATTATATCATCAGTTATATAGGATTATATATTTAATACAAGCATATATATTATGTTTATGTTAATTGGATGATTTAATGTCAGTATAAAAGAGGAAACATGATATCTGTTAAAAGCATGTCTTTAAAAAAATAGCAATAGAAAAAAAAGAGAGCGATAGAGTCTGTTGATTTCAAGTTTAAAATATTATATATTCTGAATTGTATATTATTAATTTGTATTTTATTTTAATATCGCTTTTCTTGTTAATATGAAAACATTTTTACAAAAGCTGTAACATTAAAAAATAACACAAATTATGAAAAAGATATAAAAAAATTTTATAGTAACATTTGTGTATATTTATCAAATAATCAGAAGGTAAATACTATAAATAATATACGTGTTAATTTTAACAATAAATTATATTATTATATACTTCATTTTTTATTAATATATCATATACAATTTCTACAAAAGTTATGATATCTAAAACTAGCGCCAACAACAATCAAAATATAGTTTAATTAATTTTTGTACATGATATTGCAACAAAAAAAGAATTATTACAGAAAAAGTAAATTCAAGCGACAAATTATAATTTTGTTTACAATTGCTTTCTCTACAGAATAGATAATAAATCATATTGATTGAAAAGATATGTAATTGTTAAGATAGGTAAAAGATACGTAAAATTATAAAGAATATATTTCTGAAATATAATAGGTGAAACATTTTATCTAATTGAAAAGAAATTTCTCGATATTTATTCAAAAATCTGTTACATGTCATAATTGACATGCAATAATAATTATATCATTTGACTTATGACATTACTTCTCAGATATAAATGCAACACAATTCCTGATTTGTTACCCATAATAGTAATTCAGGCTATTCAGGAACATTCAAGATGCCACAAATAAATTACATTATGAAGTAATATGAAGACATTCGTGTTAGTCAGATGTTTGCTGGTAAACTTATGATTTGATTGACAGTTAGAGAAAGAAATGGAATATTTCTACAAGAAAAAATCTGAAACGAAAGTACAAACCTACGGAAGTGCAAACCTATTTTATTGTGTTGTTCATTTGTTGATTTTTTTCATTTCTTGAGTTTAAGACAAATACTATCAAGGCAGAATTCAATTCAGTTTTTTCATCTCATAACATTAAAGCTTCATCATTTTAGGTAAAATAAGTCCTCTTGAGAATTATCTTTCATTATTTTCATTATCTTTTTAATTATCTTTATCATCAATAATCGAAATCCATTTTTTATTGAATCGTTGACGATATTGAGTATGTCTCGATTTACATTAACGAAATTTAACGGCTTAATGATTTATTGCATTTCTGTGAATCTTATCAACATAAACAACTCTTCAACGAGGCGGGGAATTGCAGTTACGGTTACACTTTCAGCATTTAAAAATTCAGTAACTGCATATCCTTTGTTGATTTATTTTTCACACACGCCATTAGTATGCACAGATTTCTTATTGTTATAAAAAATTAATGAAATCTGTAACGCCTAAAGCTTAAAACCATGAGGTTTATATTTTCCCTTGTTGCTATTAAAATTAAGTAACACTGTACGTATGTACAGTATACATACGTACATACATCATTTATCAGCTCTCGTACAATATATATCTATAAATAGATTCATTATATATATTAGTTAGCGTTACAATCTTATAAATTGATTATATATTGCTTAAATTACGTTTCTCAAAAATAAAATATCATTATATAGAATGAAGAATATATAATATTAAATTATATTTTATATGCTTCGTTTATAATTATTATTCGGATTTAAAGCGATTATGCCGATTTCGAAGATCTGCAGACCTTTTATAAAGCACACGACGAATACCTCAAAGAATTAAGCCTACCGAAAAGTGAGTATATATGTATTATAATTAGAAACTAATGCATCAATTTGTTAATACACGCTTGTTGCGAAAGATTTTGTCGCATTTAGATAAAAGAAGATAATTAAAAACAGATTACTTCAGAATTTCGCGTAATATTTCCCATTAATACAAAAATTATGATACATCTTAATATTTTGCTTTTTATTTGAAAATAAGAGATAATAATTTAGTATTTTTACAATAAACATTGTTAGAGTAGCAATTAGCATCGAAGCATTTTACAGATATCTTAAAAAAAGAGAAATCTATTTAATAAAATTCATTAAATAATTTATATAAGTATTTAACGCTTAAACCAGACATATATTTGAAATTATATTAGGAAATGTAAGTATAAATGAAGATATTCTGTAAATTTCAGCGAACAAAGCGCATGCCAGAGTATTGATAGCAATTGTAAATATTAATAAAAGAGGAAATATTATATAAATGAACAAATACTTACATAAACAATAAATTGAAATTTATGTATATTAAAAACTCATTCCTGTTATTTCTAAAAAACAGAAACTTAAATTAAATGTTTTAATTAGACTCTACTATTGTTTCAACGGTTAAAAGTTATTTATTTTAAATGGAAACATATTTAGTCGACTGAACAAGTTTCTTTTCAGTAACTAGTATCAGAATATTGCGTAATAACGATTGCACTTAATCATTTTATTCTTATCCAAGAGTTTGTTCTCATTTAATAACATGTGTGAATTATATTCAGCGATTATTCAATCAATTATTTAAAAGTTATTTTATTAATTTTAGTTATTTTAATCGATTATTTAAGAGAATTAAAAATATTAAGTTCTATCCTCTTGATATTTAAATTTATATTGGTTGTGTTGCTTAATAAAAAATTATATTCCTTTTGATTGTATTTAATATGAATAGTATGATATTGTAGTTTTCTAATTTCAGTACGATGAAGATGCTTTGATCATCAAAGAGAAAGTTCTTGCATATTAAGCACTGTTATATTAACGATTACGAGATAAGAACAAGAGAAAATCATATTGAATTATAATCGTATTGAAAATCGTATTGAAGGTAGATTTCTATTAAGAAATATTTGCTACATAGTTACAATTCATAGTTACAATTCTCATGAACATTTCGATAAGTTTAATCGGCATTAAAATAATTATGTATATGTATATGTAATTATATATATAATAATAATACAAATATTACTCGGTTACTAATAAAATACATAATGTATTGTATTATAATCATAATATATAATAATATATCTAAAATTATTATTATCTGTGCGCGTTTATGTCTATTATTATATTTTTAATACAATAAGATAAAAATAATTTATAACTTAAAAAATTGTATAAAATATATCATTTGCAAAACATGCTTGCTTCATTATGATTCTATATTTTTAAATAACAAACATAATTATATGGTTATTACACACATTTTATGTCTTGTTGTTCTATTTCCTTTTTTTGCAGATTTATTCAGAATCACATAACTTATTCACATAATTAGTCATTAATGATATAATATAAAAAGAAAAGGATTATCGGTGGCGGCATGTATCAAAAGCTTGTAATCAGAGAAGCCGACGCGCACATGCGTGTACGTTCAGAACAAAGGACAACCGCGAAAGAAATGTTGATACTCGCGTTAACATGATTCGTCCAGACCGAATGATAATATGTAGCGATTGGCTGACAACTCTAAAATGTGGCATCACTTTTGGGTATAAAAAGGATGATGGCATAGGGTGCGGCAGAAGGAGAGTAAAACTAGTAATGATAGTAGTGCGAGAGTAACGATAGATGAGAGACAGATGAACAGAGGGTACGAGAGACGGCGCGTACCAGAAAGTCGAAGAGTCTCGACTGGCGAAGCTAACAGAGTCAGCCGGCCTATCGACAAAGATTGTATCTTTGCGAAAAAGAATAAGGAGTCTTTTTACTTATTGTTCCATCAATCTGATCGTCGAAGGCGTCGAAAACCCATTCATTTAACATCACCATTGAACAAAGAAGGTTATTATCCATTCCTTCTTATATCTCCTACAATGATAGAAACTTGTTTCTATTAGTGCTATGTAATGTATAGCTAATAATTAAACATTAATTAATTCTGTTACAAGTTTTATTGAGAATATAGATACACTTCATGTATTCATGTCCTGCACAATGCGCGGTAAAACCTAGTTTAACACATCTTTAATATATTACAAATAATTAAAAAAATAATAGTATGAAGACATTCGTATTATGTGTTTCCTGGTAAGCATACAGATAAAAAGTTAAGAAAAGTACATTGTTCCTATCAATGACATTAGAAAGTATAACGGAAATAAAATAATTTTTTAATGATTTTTGTTTCCTTCTCTTTAAACAGTTTTGAATCCTAAAAATAAATTCTGGAGTTTCTTCTAGTCTTACAATTATTACATATACGACACATATTATAATTAATTGTGTGCTCTCAGCAAAATACAACAAAATTCTTATGTATATGTAATTCATATCCATTCATATCAAATTTTTGTATATATCTGCCTATATCTTGTTTACATTACATTACTGTATCTGAAAAACAGGAAGAGGAAATACTTGTAAATAAATTTTAAAATATAATTTTAAATTTAAGGTCAGTTTCATTAATACGATTATATATTTAAACTTAAAATACTGTCAGTTATAGAAAGGAGAATATATAATATATGTATATATATTATATAATATATATATATATTATATAATAATATACATATATATTTTATGGATAGGATTTTATATATTTCATTATGGATAGGATTTTTTAATATATTTTTTTATATATTTTATATATTAATGATATTTCTTGGATTTAAGATGGCTTATTCTATTGATCCCGAAAAAGTGAAAACATTTTATGAAACATATGAGGAATATCTCAAAAAAGGCTATCTAGATGTGAACATTATATTTGCAATATAATATTTAAACATTATTTTTTTGAAGAATCAATATATATTGTCAATATATATTTACATGTATACATACATATATGTATATATATATGATGTTTAATAATAATTATTATTATTTATTTAAATTAATGTCGAATTTTTATTGAGAAATATTTGTCGCATTAAAAAGAAAGAAATAGTTATATAAAATGCAATATACCATAATTTTACATAATAACGTCTACGAATTAACATATTAGTATTAGTATTTGATTACTACTATTTCTCCTTTATTTAAGATAAAAATTTTAAACCAATTTAACATTTCTACAATAAACAATGCAAAAATAAATGTGTAAATATAGAAGCATCTTGCGAAGAATGTGAAGCAGGATGTTAAAATGAACAAAAGTTCTATTTAATAAAATGTATCAAATCACTTATATAAGCATTTAATCCTTAAATTAAGTATTGCCTATTTGAAATTATATTTCTTAGAAAAATCTATGCATAAATATGCATGAATCTGCTTTCAGCAGGTAAATTCGAAGCAAGAGCAATCAAGTGTTTAGTGACAAGCAAAATCTGGTATGTAAATGTGTGCTTGCATAGATAGTACAATTGTATAGAGTATTATAGCAGAGTATACTAGAATAGAACAGATTAATTAAAAGAATAGATTAAAATGTAACCAGTTTCTGTTATTTCTAAAAGATGAAAAAATCAAAATGAAAGAACATGCTTTGAATAAAATGTTTCAACTACACTCCATCACGATTTCAATAATAATGTGCATAAAAATTATTTGCTTTATATAGCAGAAACAGCTTATATTATATATATATGAACATAATTGTTAGATCAAATTCATCATATGTATGCAACAGGAAAATTATTATAGAATAATAATTGAAAAGAGGAATAATAATTGCATGTCGCATTCAGCCAAATATTCTATATATCAAAATTAAAAGCTCAATCAGAATACGAATTACAATGTGTATTAATGTTCATGAGAGCGTATTCGAACGGATAATTTCTCTTTTCTAGTTTGTTATATCTGTGATTCTGAGTGTTTATGATCATTCTATTTGTTCTGAGGTGAACTGTAATCGCAGATTTTCAGAGTTAGTTCGTTTCACTTAGAAAAATGAAAATGACTCTTACATGTTATTGTAAGAATAGAACATGTAAGAATAGAACAAAAATTGCAGTCGTTCTGGAAATTCTTCGACTTTCATTTCAAACATTTTTTCATATCATCGATAACTTCGGAGAAAATTGATGTAATCGTTTAAAATAGCACATTCTTTATACAATGTCGGGTACTTCAACTATCATATATAGATTACCCTAAAACTATTGAAGACAATTTCGATCATATTCAATGATATATGACTTTTAAGCGTTTTTATATAGAAAAATCCTCATTTATATTAATATTTTATACAAAAATATTATTAGAAATATTAATAGATAATAAAAATATTAATAGATTAAGAATTTTTTATACTTATTAATATTTATTTTCTTAATGTTTGTAAGCGTAAAATTTCTTCCGTATGATACGCATGCGTGCATACATATTGATATATACAAATACGCATAAAATGTTTAACTGTTAAATATTAAACTTAGAATGATGAATAACCAAGAAATACAGAAAATGTATTTAAAAAATTGCACAGAAATCATGCTTTAATATACCATACAAACGTAAAAACAATATCAATTTCTTAAACAAGGGAATAACTTATTATTAAAATCATTTATATACATATATATATATATATTACATTATATACATATATATATATTATATTATATTATATACATATATATATATATGTATTATGTGCATTTTATATGCGTATATATATTGAAATAATATATATAAGTATATAATAAATATATATGTATATAATATATATATTATATTTATTTATATTAAATATATATAAAATATTCACTTCTCCTTTCCACATTATTTAAAACAGAAATTATAAAATAGTTATTATTTGTAAAATAGTTATTACTTGCATTTATTACTTGTATGATAGGTAAAGTTACGTAATAATTTTGTGGATATCTTTTCATAAATTATGTGTGAATGAATTATGTGTGAATCAAAAAAATGTGTGAATATGTTTGTTTGTTTGTTTCTATATATGTATGTATATATTTATTTAATTTTCTTCTGATGATTGTAGGATATCAAAGTCCAGGAAACAACTACGAGAAAAACATTGTATTCATCGAATACTGCTTGAAGAAGGATCTAATGGATATTATTGCAAAACCTGAGTAGCCACCGATGTAAAAAGAAAATTTATGAATTATTAATATTTCATATTTTATTTGAATATATCCTATGTAATTACAATTTTGAGTGATTTTGCAGTCTATATAATGTTTTTAGATTGTATGAGTATAGATATAAATCAATTAGTGCATAAAATCAAAATTTTATATCAAATTCTTTCGAAGGATTTCGAATGCTCTTCATGATATATTAAGATTTCAATACTAATTTAGATCTGTTAAACTGGTACCAGATTTTACAGTTTCTTTCATAAAATATATGTTCACTCTTTCCTTACTATTAATTTATTGGTTAATACATATCCTATTTGTGTTGCATTAAAACAAAATGTCTATACTGATTACTATATCAATTTGAATTAGGCATGATTAATCGAGGTGATGCATGATTTAAATTTGTTAATATTTAAATTCGGATAAAAATTGGATGTCATTGATGATTTTAAAAGTGTATTTCTTAATCGATTCTTCTATATCAATTACTTCCGAATAAAAATTTGGTATTGTTTAATGTATATAATTCTAACGTATAAATTGCACGAAGCTGGCCTTTCCTGAAAGATGACATATCTAAAAAGTATTGCTAGAAAAAATATGCTAGAAAAAAAAATAGCGACAGATCTATCCTAATCTGCTTATTCATTTTAATCAAAATAATCCATATGATTTCCTCAAAATCAAATTTTCAGATTCATCTATGTCTTTTACTTTCGTTCATCATTTATCTAAACGCATAACTGCACATACATATGTAAAATATCATAACGTTTAATTTCATAAAAATTGTGTTATTTTCTGATAAAGTTATTTTGGTAAACAGCTATTATATATAGAAATAATAACAAGAATTAGATTATTCTTATTCATAACTCTGAAATAATTTTCTAAAATTACTATGGCTGAAAACAATATTTATTGAAACAACATAGCATATTATCATCTTAATATCAGATTATATTTTCTTTAGTTCATATTTTATATGTATTTGCTATCGATAATAAGTACATATCCTACTTAGCTTACTGGTGACAATAGTAATCATTTATTATCATATGATAACGAGTTGAAGATAATAAATAGGAGCAGTTATAATATATATAAACTTCTAATTACTGTAATAATAATCCTAATATACTCAAAATAATAACTGATAAAACTTCATGCAATATCAATACAATAGGATTGTAATAAATGTTCACAGCGTTGTTTAATAAGTGTTTCACGCTGCAAAGCGTGAAACGTTATAAGACGTAAAATGAAGTTACTATAAAAATGACAAATGATAAAATGCAAATGTGTAAGAATAAATATTTCGATAAATATGTTATAATCATTCGGTAGAATTTCATTTCACAGGAATTTTTGTTACGATCTAATATAATATTTGCTAATATCTGGATTATATGTTAGATTCTGTTTTGGATCCTCTATGAATGACAGCCAATGCTAATAGCTCTCAATGTTGATAAAAAAAGATATGCATATATAAAATGCGCTTACGTAAGACCGTGTCTCTTAATAGTTCGAAGATAAAAACATATCTTAACGATGCATTCTCATTCTTATTTTCATATTGAAGGATTAAAAAAAGCATTCTACAATTGCAAATATTATTCTTTCCAAGAAATGTCAAAAATATTAAGCATTATTCCAAATATGTAGCATTATTTCATATGTCTGCATTCATAATTTCATGTTTTACTTGACTTGCAGCAGGTATTGCTATAAATGGAACCGGATGACTGTTTCACAAATAGATAAAGAAAGATTATACAAATAAAAAGAAACTTTTTCCATTTCAAGTAATATGATAAATAATAAAAATTATAAGTACCGTAAAGAAATTAATGAAAACTCATTGCATCCTACATATTTACGCGTGTTTTTTATAATACATTTTTTATAATCTATGCTTATAAATTCTTATATTAGAAATATATGTTGTTATATTTTATTGTATATTATATAGATTGTTGTAGGGAGCCATTGTTTATCATTCTCTACGAATTCTTTTTTTTACCAGAACTGGCACTTGACATATTTTCTCAACTTAACGCCTGTTTGCGATAAATCTACTTCAACTCATTTTTAAAGCTTTTATACCAGTAAATCGATCTTAAAATAACATGTCCTTGCAACAAGTTGCTGTTTTTATACCAAATTCTGAAAACATGTCTCACAAAACACTGATGAATTCAAAATCAGACAAACATTGATAATTCAGACCATCTGTTCTTTGGATATGCTGGAAATAAAATTCAAAGTATGATATAGTCCGTGTATGAGCAGAATTGCTATTAAAATTCGATATGAGACATGTAAGAAATCGTAATTCCTTCTAGAGGGAATAGTAAAGATATACATATCTCATAAATTATGTAAAAGAAGCAAAGAAACCATGCATCCGTAGTATTACATGTGACATGTCATACACGATGTCTATTAAATGATACATGAAAAATGATACATAACAATTATCATCAATAATACTTTCAATTCTTATTTATTATTTAATAAGAAAAAAAGGTGAATAATTTGTTAGAATATTCTTCGTTCATATTCCACTGTCTTCACTATATTCCTTAATATTGTTAATCTCATAAATATAATATAAGAGCTTCTGTTTCTCTGTCTTTCTATTTTTTTTTTACTATTAAATGAAGTTTTTTTTGTTGAAAATAATATTTACTAATATCAACTATAAATGGATCAAGTTGTTCGATTAAAGAAATGGCATTAAATATTTACAGATATTTTAATACGAAATATTAAATTATAATTTTTAACGAATTGGACCATCCTAGTTTACATATCATAAAAGTAGGTAGTAACTTCTTCATATAAAAATATCATATATATATATATATAATGTATATAATCGACATGATCAATCTCAGAATATTAAAAAAACTGATTGAAGCTTTCATTTTCAAAAAAAGTTAAAATAAGCATGCTCTTGCGTACTTCATAAGCAAGTCTATGCGTATTTCGTTATGAGTAAAATACATTATATCATTTTAATTTTAATATTTGCATATCAAACAAAATATATGCAAATATAATATCATTTATTCATTTCATATTTCAATATCATACAAATATGCAATAAATATCATACAAATAATATTCGAATAAAAGCAATACTAAGATCAGAAACAATAAAAGTTTACTTTATATCGTGCGTATCTATTTTAAAAGAAATATTTATGCTGAAAGACAGGCATTTGGAGGACAAATTACATAATTTTATCTACAATTGTTTTTCATTTCAAAACCAATGATAGAAAAAGTTATATTCATAAGAAGAAAGAAGACAATTTTATGGAAACATAAAAGATATTTTTAGACATAGCAAATGGAACTTCTTTCGATGAAAAAAAATGAGCTCTATGTTAACGTTTAGAGATATATAACTTTTCAGCAAAAACAATATCGCATAATTGATGCCATTACTTTTTGGATATAAATACAATGCAAGAATTGATGATGCGCAGTTCATAACTCAGATCACCTCAGCGTTCAAGATCATTCAATAAGTACAAATAATTTGCATCACAACAATATGAAGACATTCGTGTTACTCGCATGTTTGCTGGTAAGTTTATGGTTAATAACTAAACTACAAATAGCAAGAGAAATGAGCAGTATATTCCCACACAAAAAACTCTGAAACGAAAATGCAATACGATATAGGTTGACAAATTTATTTTTCTGTGTCATTTTACCACACAGTGATAAAAATTCAATCCATTTTTCGAATACTTAAGACAAGCGTGCTATCCGTATTATCAAGACAGAATTCAACGTTTCTTCATCTCATGATATTATAGTGCTTTTTATCATTCTAGATGAAATAGAATTGGAAAATGTCTTTTATTAGCTTTTTAATTACTTTATTGGAAACCGAAAATCATTTTGTATTGCGAGATTCGTTGACAATATTAGCATGTTGTGATTAAAAACTGATTAAAAACCCTATTTTTCAAAAATAGGGTTGCGTATTAAAGAGATAGCGATAAAATTCTAGTATATTTATATCTTATAATTAAAATATTCTTTATGACATTCTCAAACTTTTAGATTTACTGACGTGGTTTGAAGTAATTTTTTATTCACATTAATGAAATTTGAGGGCTGAACGATTTACTGCAATTTTGTCATTATAAATTCCTATCCAATCAGACAAAATTACGATTATGCTTCAGCATTAAAAAATTTAATAATTACATTTCTTAAACTTCGCTGATATATTCTCATCACAAAACGTCATACTAATAAATATAGATCCATTACTGCTGTAAGGAATTTATCCACCATAACGGCAATTTAAAACCATGAGATTACTCCCCCCATATCACAAGATCAAATATGTGCGTCATCATTTATCATTTAACATAGGCATTTTTACTACTACATATATGTATGAATAAATTTGTTTCATATATAAATATTATAATATTACACGTCGCTTAAATTATGCTTAAATAAAAATAAAATATCGTTATATGGGGCGAAGAATATATAACATTAAATTATATTTTATATGCTTAATTTGTAATTATTTCTCGAATTTAAGGCGATGGCTTATGCCGATCTCGAAGACGTGAAGGCCTTCTATAAAACATACAACGAATGCCTCAAAGAATTAGGCTTACCAAAAAGTAAGTATTATATGTATTATAATATCTAAAGAAACTAATGGTAAATATACATCAATTTGTTAATACACGCTTGTTGCGAAATATTTTATCGCATTTAGATAAAATAAGGATAATTATAAACGGAGTACTCCAGAAATTCGTATAACGTACTCCATTAATAAAAAAAGTATGATACATCTTAATATTCCCCTTTTTGAAAACAAGTTGATAATAATTTAGTATTATCACAATAAATATGGTTGGAGTCATCTAAGCATAAAAGAATTTTACGTTGAAACAGATACCATTAAAATGAACAAGAAATCTATAATTTAATACAATTTATTAAATAATTTATATAAGTATTGCTAATGTTTAGACCAGATGTATATTTGAAATAATATTAGGAAATCTTTGCGCAAATATATATAATGTGCAAATTTCAGAAAGCCGATTACAACCCATAGCAATACATTGTCTTCATGAAAAGGAAGATATGGTATGTATATTTGGGCATATTATACGCAAATCGTTCGTCAAATATTTATTTTATTACTCATTATTACTCAGTGATTTTTTATGAGGAAAAGACAAAAGTTCATGATAAATGTAATTAATGCAATTAAATCCTCTGAAAGGATCTTGTTATGACATTAAGGATCAGAAGAATCCTTAAGAGAAGAAAAAAATTTAAAGGAACTTAAAGAAAAAAAATTTAATGATTCCTCACAGAGGAGAAAATAATGAACGTCTATCTCTATCATAATACTTGTGTTTAAACTGTATTTTTCTTATTCAAAATTTAATAATGCATTCCAATCTGATATTCGTTTCCTTACAGAGTGATTATTTGGAGATTACATGAAAATATAAATCATATTCTATAGGTGCCTACGTTCACTGTTTTGATTGATATTTCTTCTATTAAATTTAACTAAAACATGTCTTCTATTTAATTTAAACGAATAATATGAAATTGCTTGTTATTTTCAGTTCGATGAAGACGGTACGATAAGAAAAGAAAAGCTAACAGCACATGCGGATAGTATTCTCCTTCCCGGAACAGAGGAACACGTGAATAAAATTCTATCCGAATGTTACAAACTAGGTAACTAAGATGTCTTGATATCTATCTGTTAATTACGATATTTAGGAATTTGATGCTTATTCGTTTATTCGTTTATTCGATATTAAAATAATTAAACATTTACGGAAGATATCATTGAAAAATAAATATACGAATGTATATACGTGTATGTTTATGTGTGTATATATATATATACATATATAATTATTTAAAATTATTATATATAATTACACCTATCTTCAAATATATATAAATTAGCTCAGGACATTACATACGA
Organism: Eciton burchellii; assembly: GCA_020341155.1. Lineage (NCBI taxonomy): Eukaryota > Metazoa > Arthropoda > Insecta > Hymenoptera > Formicidae > Eciton > Eciton burchellii. The sequence goes on from JAHMML010000024.1 coordinate 1,296,903, forward strand.
GTTTAGAAAAACCGATTTTTTTATACGTAATAGAAGAATTAATATTTTTTCATAATTATCTTTAAAATTTATAGAAACAAAAGAACTTAATCGATTTCCATGTATAAAAATAATGATATAAAGTATATTTCGCATAAAATACATTCTTATCTATACATATATGCATATAAAGAACAGAACGAGATTTTAGAATGATATTAAGAAAAAAAGATATATAAAATAATAGATATCACGATTTCAAAAATTATGCAAAAAAACAATTATTATCTACACATAGATTCCTTTAAAAAGAGAGATAATGATTTAATCAAATTTCTTAGATATTGGAATCAAGTATACATAAACTCTATATCTTTAAATGCTACTTCTGTGTGTAGAGAATACACGTATACATTTGCATATACATTACATATCTCTTTCTTTCTTGAATTACTGAGAACGAATGCCATTATTAATATTGTTACTTTATTGAAAATAATATTAATATTCTTGTGGGTACATATATGCACATGTATATGTAATGCATGCTGCTATATATGGTTGGAATAACAGTTAAAAAAATGAAAAAAGTTATAAGAAAACATATGTGTGTGTATTTGTATCTATATATATGCTATTTAGTTTCATTCTGATTAACAGCATAATAATTTCAGGGGACAGCAAGAATGAAGATATGGAGATAATAAAGTGCTGTTTAAACCATAATGTCGAGGACTTCATACAACCTCCTGTATAGAAAATCTTCCGGTTATGTAATATCCGTAAAACGCAAATGATAACAAGCATTATACATTGATTATCAATAAATCACATATTATTCTCTCAAGTACTTTATATTTTACTTTTGCAAGACTTTGTTGGGACTAATACATTACCATTACATTGGAAATCATTTTGATATTAATAAGATTAACTTGTTGTATGTGGAATTCTTCCACTTTCTCACAGAAAATCTGAAAAATCCCCTTCGTGATATTAAATTATCATCCACACTTATATTGGTATCAATACTTTATCATTTCCTTAATCAATCATGGATTCAATATTATACATACATTTAGGATTCCACTAATTTACCCTTCATTATATTACTGTTAACATTGAATTGAAATAATGTTGTTACGTTAATTCAAATTGGATGTATCTGAATTTGAGCATGTGATATTGAAATGCAATTTTTCAATATTAATATAAATCAAACAACAAGATCGAATTTTATTGCGAAAACATGTTCTACAATCTTCATACCAATATTTGACGAGGAAGAAATGTGGAGTATCTTATTATTATATAATGGTGCGATAAGTATATTCATTGGAAAGTTTTTTATGTGATTCTTCCTATCTACACTATTGGTTAAAAATGTTTTTTACATCAGTAAGATAGTAATACAATTTCAGTATATCGCCTTCATTTAATTATTAATTTATATACCTTATATACCTCTTTTATATATTTCTTAGTTCTTTAAAGCTTTAAATGGAATTATGATTTTTATCATATTTTTAATACAGAAATACTGAAATAATTTAAATCAGATATAATTAAGCAATATTTTTTTATTCGCGGTAAAAGTAATTTTCTGTTATCACAAAAATCATGAGAAAAGTTTTTGAAAGAACTTTCATATTCTTCTCCTTTCTTTCTCTTTCTTTTAAAATGAATTCTCGTGAATCTTTTTTAAGATAGTAGAAAAAAAAAGATATATATATATATATACATACACATATATATCATGTTTTTAACAATCATTGAGAGAGAATTTATCAATACTGACACAGAAATATTACAATGTGATTGAAGTGCATGTCTTATTTCACAATTTATCATAAGATATCATCCAAATTCATGTAGCGAATTCGTACAAATAACGAAATAGATTTAGTATATTCATGCCATCTTCTTTGCGGAATAGTAGCACAATATCTCCGTAATGACTAAACCAATTGATTCCTATGTCGACAACCTATACTTCACATGCATCATGAAAATACTTTCCACTTCCGCCTTATTCAGACGGAATAGTTATTTAGTATTCCAAAGATTAAAATGTCTCAAACCTATTATGAAATCTAGAAACAAATAGCGCGTAAAAGAATGTGCAGTTCAATGCACAAGAAATATTTGCAGAACAAGAAATCATAGCAGCTATAGAAATTAAACATGAAATTCATATTCATGCGTGAAATTCATATTCATTGATATAAGCATTTATTAAAATATTGCGATCATGTTGTTCGCAATAGAGGATATTGTTTTCTAAACAGTATATTATAACAGGATATTGTAACCTAAACAGAAGAAGATGTTATTGATCATGAAATATGCAGAAAAAGAAAATCTAGAAAAAAATGGATGTAAACATTGCGTTAAAGTAGAAATGCTATTAATCTAAATTAAGAATAACTATAGAGGATATATAACTTTTAAATACAATATCGCAAGAAGTACACAAAATCGAGACTCATTTCGATAGTATATATTTTAATCGATATTTTCAAAAACTGAACGAAAGTATGATGTGCTTTGATGTATATAATCCTAAGAAATGTTTTACGAAGATGATTTCTCTTAAAAAGGTAATATTTTTTAAAAATACAATTGCGTTGTATTAAGGCAAAGAGATAGTGACAAAATTGTATAGTATATTTATATCTCATAATTAAAATATTCTATATTCTCAAACTTTTAGATTTACTTACATCTCGCTTATTCAAATTTGCATAATAGATAACAAAGTTACAACATAGATAGCAGTAAAATGTTACAGTCTTTAGTTTTATAGAAATTGTGTTACTTTATGTTATTGTTACATACGATTTGCTTAATACACGAATAGTAAAATCGAACAGAGTAAAGTTATTCTTATCCAAAACGTTGAAGCAATTTCCTGATATGATAAATGTTGAAAACTTTTTATTCAAATATCATATACGTATCCTTAAAATAGTTTTAAATCATTTCTTTTAAATTTGTTCTGTTAGAATCGCAATTTCTTTAGCACATGTTTTATATAGATTTCTACACATAACGAATCTAACGCAAAACTAAAAAATATTCGTTATTACTAAGATATTTGATATCTATGATTACATACATTATTATCGATAATAAATACATACAAATTTAGCTTATAGAAGGATAATTATTTAGTATCTATAATGATAGCAAATAGAAGTTGATAGCGGCGATTAAATAAACTTAATTAATTAAATAAATTTAATAAACTTCCAATTTTTTAATTTATAACGTGTCCCTTGATGATTTGAAGATAAAAATATATTTTAACGATATTTTCATTCTCATTTTCAAATTGAAAGATTGAAAAAAGTATCCTACAATTGTACATATTATTCTCTCGGAAAAATGTCAGAAATATATTTTAAGCATTGTACTAAATGCGTGGACATGTCTGCGTCCTCTATTCCACACTTTATTTGACTTGCAGCAGGTGACACATTGCTATAAAGGGAACCGGAAAACTGTTTCACAAATAGATAAAGAAATGAACGTAAAGATTACATAAATGAAAAGAGACTTCTAGTTCCATTTCAAGTAATGTGACACTATAAAGAAATTAATAACAGCCAGTCCTATATTATATATTACACGTATGCTTGTAAATTATTATTATGTGTAAAGTTCCAAATAATGAAAAAGAGATTATAACTTGTAGTTAGATAAAAAGATAATAACTTTCAGTAGCTTCATTTGTGATATATTCTTGTTAATATAGCATTATAAATATTATTAAAAATATATCACATGTAATGTTACAAAAATTTTACAGAAATTGTTTTTACTAGAAATTGACGTAATACGAGATTTGATTTAATTTGATTTATAATGAAGAGTCTCATAATGAAGTATTTATACGAATTTTAATATGTTTTCAAATAATATCAATGAATGTCACTTACGTAACGCTACTAGCAATTAACTGTTCATCTGCTATTGTCACATATTTCTCAGCATCATATTTTTTCAATAATGATTAATAATTAAATATAATAAAAATGTAAACCTTGATAATTTATTTTTTGTAAAATATTGTTATATATTGCGAAAACATTTAGATTGGATTCAAATCAAGAGATATTTGTTTTTATTCCACCTGGAAACATTCTATGCAAATCAATATTTGCATAAAACTAAGATTATTGATCGATTACTGATCGATAAATAAATTTCTAGCGTCGTTTTCTAAGAATTATGATAATTGTTGGAATAAAAGATTAGTATATTTTTATCTCAGAAGCTATCTTATAATCGATAACGAAGGACATGATACAACGATAATTCTAAAATATAAGACACCATATATTAAGATCATATATGGACATTGAGATTTTTCTTATTGCAGCTATTTTGGATTTCCACAAGTAATACGCGCTCCTTGCTTTCAATTATCCATGATTAGTGAAAGGTAATTTATCAACAAATAAGATTCTGTTAAAAAAGAATTGGATACATTGCCGACAATCATGGTGTTAATCGAAAAAATTCTACTCGATTAAAAGAATGAAAGTCATGACGTAGTTGAAACAACAACAATAGTAATAATAACAGTAGTAGTAACAATAACAATAATAGAAATAATAGTAATAGTATTAATAATAGTAATAACAGTACGAGTAGTAGTGATGCTACTCCCATTTAGTATTAATATAAGTATTAATTAGTATTAAAAGTGATAAGTAATAGTAGTAGTAGTAGTAGTAGTAGTAGTAGTAGTAGTAGTAGTAGTAGTAGTAGTAGTAGTAGTAGTAGTAGTAGTAGTAGTAGTAGTAG
>JAHMML010000024.1:1301843-1401133 GCA_020341155.1 Eciton burchellii
TAGTAGTAGTAGTAGTAGTAGTAGTAGTAGTAGTAGTAGTAGTAGTAGTAGTAGTAGTAGTAGTAGTAGTAGTAGTAGTAGTAGTAGTAGTAGTAATTAACAGCTACTATTACCATTATTGCTGCTATTCTACTATACTACTACGACTACTGCAATAACTACTAATACTAATATTAATATTAATACTAACTAATACTAACAATAAAATAATTATTATATACAAATGTAGGCGTAAGTGCATTTATAATTATTATCTTTCTAATACTATGGTATTAAAATTGCACATATAAATTTTCAAAACATGCTTCCTATTACATTTCTATATAAAAATTATAGATATATATAATAATCGTATCGAATATATTTCAGACATGATTTGCCCATTTTCTCTATTATTTCTAATAAATCCAGCATTATCTAACATTATTCAGCATTATCTAACTCATTATCCAGCATTATAATGCTATTATTAAAGTGATTGAATAAATTATCTCATACAAAAAACTTGTAGTCATTATATACAATTTGAGGTTAACAACTAATATCAATTCAGTTTCGTTACGAACAATGGCATATAAATATCGGATATCAGATATTGATGCCGCACAATACTCAATCAAACGCAGTAGCACACATCTCAAATATATTAGAATAAATAATTAGAGGAATAAATCAATACTAATATGAAGACGTTTGTATTTGTTGCATGTCTGCTAGTAAGTTAATATATAGAAAAGATTAACAAGAACTTACTCTTTTTATTAAATTACATTGTAAAGTAAAAAAGAGAGAAAAAAGTTTTTAATAATTTTCGTTTTTCCTTTTTTAAACAATTAGATTGTAGGTAGTTCTCTGAAATTGTGATACAATTATTACATTTAGTAATGCGCTCTGAGCAAAATACAACAAAATTCTTATGTATTCGTTTCCATATAATTTATATCCATTTATATCAAATTTTTGCTTAGATCTATATTGTTCATTTTCAATTATATTACATTTATATAATTGATTTATATTATATTACAAAAATATAAAGAGAAAAAACCCGTAAAATTTTTTAAATATAATTTAAAAAATTGTTTGAATTCATATATAATTCATTTATATATTTAGAATTGAAATATTGTTATATATAGGAAGAACAATATGAAACATTAAATTATATTTTAAAGATATAATATTTTATATATTTGATTTATAATGATATTCCTTGGATTTCAGATAGCGGTTTCCGCTACAGATCTTGAAAAAGTGAAGGCCTTTTTCGAAACATACGAGGAATGTAGCAAAGAATTAGAATTAGGTGAGTGCTATATTTACGGACATGATATATGAACATTAATAACAAAGATATATTATTTTGTTGAAACATTTATCACATTTAAATAAAAGCGAAAAACTAGAAAAGGAGTATTCAATAATTTCATATAGTAACACGCGAATTAGAATCTAGGAATTAGAAAATTATTAGTTTAAATATTTACCTTTCATCTGAAGACATTACCTATTCAGAATTTTTGTAACAAACATTGAAAGAATAAGTAAAGGAACATAGAATGGATCTGGTATAACAAATAATATTAAAGTGAACAAGAATTCCATTTATATTAACTATTTATATAATATTTATATAAGTAATTAATGTTCAAAATAAATGTACATTTGCAATTACGTTAGGAAATCTTTGTGTAGACATTTATAATTTATATGAATAAAATTTCAGTGGATCAAATAAATGCCAAAGCATTCATGTGTCTTGCTAAAAAAGCAGATCTGGTATGTAGATATGAACTTCCATAGAAAAATATGAACATTTATATATAGAATATTGATTGATAAACAGAACCTATTATTTATATTTAAAAGATATACTATAACAAGTGAAATTTGAATTAAAACTGATAGTTGAATTTTGTTCCATAATGATGTATAATTGTAATTTTCTTCAGCACTGGAAGAAATCATTATCATTTCCTTTAGTAAGATGTGTGAGAATATTATGTAACAAAATTCGTTTCAATCATTTTATTCTTATCTAGGATATAATAATGCATTATAATAACATGTTTGAGTAACAGCAAAGCAAATATCAGATTTTATCCTAGTATTGTTTTTACCTTGATAATATCGGATCGTTAACATAAGATTATATTGGATTAAATTCTTTGTATTTACTATGATACTATCAAAACGTAAATTAATTTCAGTACGACAAAAATGGTATATTTGACGAAGATAAAACGCTTGCCTTCATGGAAGTACTTTTCATTACTGGACACGAAGAGCAAGGAAAGAAAATAATATTGAAATGTATCGATGAGGGTAATTAAATCATATTTTACCACTTTTATATTATTTGGAGTTCTAATACTCATGATAAGTCTGTTATTTTATGTCTGATTCGACATTAAATTAATTGTATGTTACACGAAATATAATTTAACGATGATGTATATGAGTTATATTAATAATATCATTATACTATAAAATCTTTGTTTAAAGTTATAACATTCAAGATATATGTTTCTTCCATCTTTTTTGAAATAATTCTCTTGAAAAAATAATACATAATATCGCTCAGCGATGCAGCATATCAAGATATATTCGATAATGTGTAACTAAAATGTTATTGCACAGGAAGATATTTATTTAAACTAACATTATTTAAATCCAGATACTAATACATCAAAAGCTTTCTATTTTTGATTAAAACATTTCTCATTAATTTTAAGTTTTCTTTCTTGCTTATAAGCATATGATTTACTTCACACATATACCTTCACAAAAGATTAAATCTTCAGAATTATATAAAAAAATGTAAAAGAACTACAAAAAATCATGATAATTTATATAAATACGTAGATATTGTATACTAGATATGTAATTTAAAATAGAATAAGTAATTAGTGAAATTTTTTCTATCCATACACGTACATACACACACGTACGTCTATAGACACATTTATATATATATATGTATCTTTCTTTTCTTTAAATTATCCAAACTAAAGTTAAATCAAATTAAACTATGTTATCACACTTTTTGCATTTGCGGCAGGTAAAATTACGTTATAATCATTATAACATTTTCGTATTTATATTTTTGTGAATTCTATGACAAGATAATGATACGAATGATTGCGTATTCTTTTATATATATTTATCTAACTTTCTTCTAATTAATTATAGGACAGAAAAACCCAGGAAACAGCGATGAGAAAAATATTGTGTCAATAGAGTGTTGCCTCAGGGAGAAAATACTGGATATTATTCCGAAATCTAAGTAGAGAGAGATGTCACCGATTATGAAATATGGAAAAAAAGAAAGTGATAAAACTTATGTATTATTAATAATTGACATTGTAGTTGAATATGCTTCAGAAAATTTTAATTTTTCAAAATTTTACTTAAGGCAAGATATAATTTATATAATATTAATTGGATGACTATATCATCTAAAATCAAAAAGATTACATAATTCTTGCAGAAATCTTCCAAATAATCTTCAATAATTTTCGTGATATATTAAACATTAAATATTAATTTATTGGTTAACTATTTTAAGTTTTATGGTTCTTTAATAAAATATATATTCAGCATAGCAATACATATATAACACTACTATCAAACTACTGCATTCTTCACTTTATCTGTGGATGTACGTTAAAGTAAACCCGCTACTAATTTAAAACAAAAGCGACTAAAGAATGAATAATTTTTAAATGTAATTTCATACAATTCATGTATAGTCGAAAGTAAAATCTGAATTCATTTAAACACTACACATTTGAAGGACCTAACAAAAATATGATATATATGTTTTGATATATATAATCTTAAGAAATAAGTTCCACAAATATGATTTTTTTTAGAAAGTAATATTTTTTAAAAATACAATTGCGTTGTATTAAGACAAAAAGATACAAAATTGTGTTGATAAGATTCTAATATATTTATACCTTATAATTAAAATATTCTACATGATATTTTCAAACTTTTAGATTCCTTTATGTCGTCCTTTGTTTTATTCAACATCTATTCAACATATATATAGATGAAAATAAAATATCACAAACTTAAGTTTCATCGAAATTATTTTGTAGTATCGTAATTTCTATATACAAATACTTGATATATAAATATTAAAATTAGACAGAATAAAGTTATTATTATCCATAAAGCTGAAATAATTTCTTCATATCAGAAAGATCGTTGAAAAGTTTCTATTTAAATATCATGCACATATTCTTAGAATATGTTTTAAATAATTTCTTTTAAATTTGTTTTATCAGGATCGGAATTTTTTTAATATATGTTTTGTACAGATTTCTATACATAACAAATACTATGACACAAAATTGTAAAATTTACAAAATATGCGTTATTGCTAAGATATTTGATATTTAAGTTCATAAACGTTGTCATTGATGATAAATATGCATATAGCTAATAAAATAACATAAATTTAACTTATAAAATAATAATGGTTTAATATTTATGATGATAACAAATCGAAGTTCGCGGTGATTATAATTACAATCTTTTAATCAATAAATTTAATAATTTAATTAATTAAGAGTGTGTTTCAAGATAATTCGAAGATAAACATATTTTACTGATGCATTTTAATTCTCATCTCCTATTAAAGAATTAAAAAGTATGTTACAGTTCTACATATTATTCCTTATTTTTTCCGAGATTTGCCAGAAACATATCTTGAAATGTATACATATATCTGCATCCACAATTTCGCATCTTATTTGACTTATAATAGATATTATATTGCTATAAAATCGGAAAACTGTTTCAGATTATATAAATAAAAAATAACCTTTTCTATTTTAAGTAACATGATAACTAATGAAAATGATAAATAATATTAATAACAACTTGTCATATATTTTCAAAAAAAATTAAAATAAGCATACTTCATTATGAATAAAATACATTACGTCATTTTAATTTTAATATTTGCATATCAAACAAAACATATGCAAACATATCATTTGTTCAACTGTTCATTTCATATTTGAATATTATACAAATATGCAATAAATGTCAAATATTATTTGGACAAAAACAATAAGTGATACTAGAACCAGAAACAATAAAAATAAACAAAGATACATAAAATTTATTTTATATTTGTATTTGTGCATATTCATTTTAAAAGAAATATTTATGCTGAAAGATAACATTTGGGAAACAAATTATATAACTTCATTTACAATTGCTTTTTATATAATGATAATGAACTAATAATATGAAAAGTCATACTCATTAGAAGAAAAAATACAACTTAAATATTAGAAACATAAAAGATATTTTTAGACATGGTAAATGGAATACTTCTTTCAATGAAAAAAAATTGGCGTTCTTTGCTGACATTTAGTGATAACGTTTCTGAAATAACGATGTCATTTAATTTATGTTATCTATTGGAAACTCGCCGGTCGATCAATGCTAGTTGGAGATTACCAAATTAACATCAGCGGTGGATGCTAGAAAATTTGAATAATGAAGAGTATTCTGCAATTAAGATTAAAGATATTAAAAGTTATAGAAACGGTACAAGTAATGGTTGCTTCACTAGACTTATGCCCGTATTGAAAGAGATCCGTGTTGGAAATTCACAAGAATGCTTGCGATAGAACTATTGTTTTCCTACAGATTCGTCATATAAGGATGCAGCATGAAACTGGCAGAGAAAGAGAGGGGGCGGGCGGGGAAAGAGAGAACAGTAAAAATGTCACGCTTTGATAAATCATGTAAACGATATTATTTAGTTATAGATGATTTAAGAAGAAGAGAAATAGTATTTAATTATATGATATCTCTTATATATATATATATATATATATGTATACACATGTATATTTCATGTCATATCATGTATACATATATATATTACATAAACAAATACTGTATTTATATTATTTACATATGTATATATAATCTCTTTATTTATCTAAAATTATTTTAATAAAATTATACAAAACTTAATAAAAAATATTAAATTTTCATTATTTTTGCATTACTAAGTAGAATTATATAATATTTTTGTAGTTGTATGACGATGGAGTAGAGAAAGATAGAGAAAAAGAGAAAAAAACAAAATATATTTATATATTTATACATGCGTTTATATATATACATCTTTATCTAGTTTTTTTTTAAATTAATTCCAAAGTTAGAAAACAATTATGAAATATATATGTTACATTCATTGAATGCGTATTGAATCAGAATATAATAGACTTTAATATAATGAAGAGATATCTGAGTAGAAGAAGATATCTCCAATTATATAACATCCATTAAAAGGAAAATAATAAAATTTACTTATTAATTATCTTATTAATTATCAATGACTAATACTTGATTTCCTCAAATAGAAACGTTTTATTTTTGAAGGATTTCATTGATATATGACCTTGATTGATGTATATACATTATGCATTAAGTTGTAAATCATTTTGCTATATTAATAAAGTCAAATGACATCATATAGAATTATTCAAGAAATATAAGGCATATTAATTCCTAAATATTAATTTAGATGTATTATACTGATAGCAATACTTTATTTTTTATTCAATAAAATATATTTTTAATATTACATATATGTAAATTTAATATTTCAATCGCTATATTGCTATGATTGCTGCATTGAAACACACTATGTTAATCTATATTTGAAGTCACTAATCTAATGTAGAAGAATGTGGTTAATGATTGTTAAATGTTTTAAGTTAAATTTTTTAAGATTTAGGATTAAATAATAGAATTGGGTCTTAAATATTTCAAAAAAACATTCTTCGACATTTTTATATTTAATATCTTCCAACAGAAGTTTGATTGATATTGTCCGAAAGTGAAGCTGCAATAAAACTGTGATTTCTTCTAAAAAATATCATTAAAAAATCATATTTTTATGATATTTGAAAGTAATTTGGTACATTTGTTTTCTAAAATTTTTAATTTCAGTATTCTTTAAATATTCTGTATTAAGTTCTCTGTGTTTTTTTTCAATAGAAAAATTTTAGGTATATTTATTCTTCTCGATTTCTTGTTTGTATACATATATACGAAGATAAAATAAAATAAATAATCTTTAAATTCATATGACACTAGCGTAATCTGCTGTTATTATCTTTTTCTGAATGATCATCTCCATACACAAATATCGCAATTGAATATCGTTGAGTTATTCTTTACTCACAAGTGATCATATGATATTAGCTAATATAATACAAAATTGTTTATTGAAATAATATAAAGTAACTCAAAATAACATAATGTTCTTGTAACTAAAATATGTTTTTTTCACTAAAATATGTTTTCATAAATAATACATTCTTTTAATACATATTTATTTATATTATTATATATGATGATTACTGTAATCACCAAGCAAGATAAAATTTAACACCAATCTCGCAGTAGAGATATTGGAATGATCGTTACTGCTAGTCTTATAAAAAATGATAACGTTGTATACAATCTATTAAAGAACACATCTCTCAGATGGAATCCATATATTTATGCAAAATCTGTAGTAGAAATAATTATCGAGTATTCGCAACTGCTAAATCACTTGATTTTTAAATATGCTCAAAGAATAGCTCATATATATTGTAAAAATGCCTTTTAAAGACATTTTTAAAGAACGCATATTGTCAACATATTAACTAAAATACTCTAATCAAATTATTTTAAAGAAATGTTTATAAATAAATAATCACAGATAAAAAATGTAATAAAAAATACTGAGATAATGTTATAGATCGCTATTGTTATTATGCTATTTTCCGAGATCCAAGTTCATGCAAGAAATCCAAATTCATGTAAGACAATCGTATATCTATTTTCTTAAAAATCTAAATAGAAAGTTTATAATTGTAACCTATTGATTCCTGTATATTTTGATATGAACGAGTGAGAGGAAATAAGAAAGATTCATTATGTATATATATATATATATATATATATATATATATATATATAAATTATATTTATATTATATTATATTATATTCGTTGATTGTTTCCACTCTTGATATTTATTAGTGTTTATTAATTTACAAATTCGTTTCTATTAAGTTACATCTTTCCTTGGTATAAGTCAAGAAAGGTTAAATTCTTCTCGCGATGAAAATGCAGTAATATAATGTAATAAAACCTAAAGAAGAATCGTTATTTCTTTCTTATCTATATATATATGCTCGCGCATACATACACATCAATATATGCAAATAAAATATTTATTACACACATTTGAAAAACATATTTGTTACAATTACCTAACGTATATCATTTTATGGCATCGTTTTTTCAAGAATCATTTTTTCCTTTTATTTATACATACACCATACATATTTATATTGATAAAATATTTATTGGACACGTTTGAAAGATATATTCATCACAATTTTGTAACATATATCATTTTAAGATATATAAGAATTACTTTTTATATTTATAGTAATCGTAATCTAATAACACGTTATAATTTTTACATGATAAATGAATGATTCTACGAACCAATAAAATCAGTTATTAAAGAAATATTTCATTTAATTATAATATAATTATAATTTTTATTTAATAAATAAGACTATTTTACATTATGATGGTGATGAATTCTTTTTACATATATACTGATGTAAAAAGATGTAAAATGTACAAAACTTCATATATACATATTATAACTTCATATATATATATATTAAATATGTATATATCTATTCAAGCTTCAATAGCAGTATATGCTAAGAGCATATTATTTATCAAAAAATTGTTCAAAACCTTTTTAAAAGAAGGCAAGAAAAGTAGCATATACATTTATTTGTTTTATTAATAAGTAATAATAACAATGTATATTGTTCTTTATTTTAACATTTTGCTCTTCTCCTATACATATATAAAAACTTTCTATAACAGTTATGACATTAAAAAATAGCGCAACAAAAAATATGTGAAAAAGCTATATTTTTTAATGAAATATTAACAGATATATTTTCTCATATAACATATAACATATTTATATATAATATTTGTGTATATATTTTAATAAACAATAAAAAAAAAGAGATATAGTAGATACAATTGTATAAGTAGATACAATTAATATTAAATGCATTCATTTGATATTGATACAAAATTTTGTAGTTTTTATTTTATTATTTTATTATTATTTCATTTTATTATATTATGTAGGCCTTCTAGAGAAGCTGTATGATCTGTAATATTTAGTTATAATTTTTCTTAATAAAGAAGTCTTATTTCAATTTCAGCATATTAAAAAAGAATATGATGTTTATTAAAAACTTATCTATTTATATCTATTTAAAAAAAGAGATAAGAAAGTATCAAATATACGTGTTTATTTGTTCCATCAATAAAGTGTAATATAATTTTCTTATTTTCTAAATCTGTGTAAGAAAATTGCGATGTTGTGATATTAGAAAGTAGTGCCAACGAAAAACATCTACAAAATATATGTGATCATAATTATATTATATATATTTTAATAAATAATTAAAATGATAAAATGTAGAACAATTATGTGCGTTTATTTAGTTTTATGAAAAAATATTATCATAGTTTCCATCTCATTATTCATTATTCATTATTCATTATTTTTTTTCATTATTATTTTATTATTTCAAGTAAGACTTCCAGAAAAGTTTTGATTTTGAAAATGACTCACTATGAAATAGGACTCAACAAGAAATTTCCACTATGATAAGAATGTTGAAAAATTTATTTTAACATTAATTTTAACATTTTTCTATTTGATATATCTATTTTAACAAAAAATTAATGTTGTAAACTATCAAGAAACAAGTTACAATTTTATTTATAGTTGCTTTTCTCACAAATGATATTGAAAAAGCTATTCTAATAAAAAGAAATACATGGTTGAGGTAGAGTTGTAAAAGCTATATTTTCAAAGAATAATAAGAATTGTTTTTAGTGGAAAAAAAGCTTGACGTTGTATATACGAGACATATAAAGTATCAACAATAACGTCATCAAAACATTTTTCGCATATAAATATAAGCCAACTACTGACGTTTTACAGTTCACAGTCAAACGCAGAATACTGCTATTCAATATATTACATCATAGGAAGACATGAAAGGATTCGTCTTTGTTGCGTGTTTCTTGGTAAGTAGAATGATATGATACGTATAATTAAATGCTAGAAAAAAGCAACAATGTATTTGCACGAAAAAGTATAATGAAAGTACGATATGATAAACTGACGAACTTCTTATCCATTACATAATCGTATTGTTATTCAATTTTTTGTACGTAAAACGTAAAACGTAAAGTTTGCTTTTAATGTAGAATACAAAACCTCATTGACCAATTCCAAATGGACTTTATTCTCCGGTAAAATGGATTTTCTTGAGGTCTCTTTTCCTCGGCTGCTATTCGGTGATTTTTATGAATCACTGAAATTGATTTTCCATTTTGAAATTTGGGATTAATGATACGCTTCTATTAATGCAGTTTAATATCTCAATTTATTGTACTTTTTTGAACACTCTTTTCATTGCAAACAACTTTTAAATAATAGCAATGAATTTCAGTTGACATTAGGTTTTTAGTATTTAAACATTCTATTTTTATTGTTTGAATTTCATTAATATATCCCCAATACATAATGATTAACCATTAACCATTAATTTAAGAGGTACAGGGAAAGGGAAATTTCTCTCCAATTTTTAATTAAATGCGAGATCACCCGACTATAACGTTCTCTACTATAACGTTGCGCGGGTGTGCATTGATTTGTCAATTATGACATCATTTGTCTCGCATATAGATAAAAAATTAATAATATTAATAAGCTTATTTTTTTTACTTCAAATTGCATTATAATGAAACAAGTATAATGGAGGTAAATAGTTATCCTCATTTCTTCTTTGAACAATTTTAGAAATACAAAATGGATCATCATATTTCCTCTGCTCCTGAGTTGCGACTCTCACCAAATTCTTATTTATACATTTATATCTAATACATCATAATATTTGAAAAATAAATTTCTTTCAAAAACTTATAATGGTTTTATGATATCATATGCCTGATTATTTTTTTATTAATATTTGAAAATAAAACCTTGTGTATAAAGAAAATACGCGATACTAATACATATATATATAATTACAATTATTTCATATGCTTTATAATTAATTTTCTTGAACTCAAGATGGTCGCTTATGCTGCCGATCCTGAAAAAGTGAAAACCTTTTATAAAGCGTATAACGAATGCGTCAATGAATTAGGATTACCGAAAAGTGAGTATATATATAAATATATATTATATTGAAAAATTTAATAAATATACATTAATTTTGTAATCCAAATGTTGCAAAATATTTCTCGCATTTAAATGAGAAAGAAATAATAACAATCGGAAAACTTTATACTTTCATAATACTTTCAATTTTTGCTAACTAAAAAATTATTAGCCCTAATATTTCTCCTTTATTTGAAAAAAAAAAGAATTTAGCATTTTGCTAGAAATATAGAAAATTCGAATAAATATATAAATATGGAAGAATCTTACAGTGAAGCAGATAACGTTGATGATGAATAAGAGTTCCATTTAGTGAAATCTTAAATAATGTTTACAGAAGAATTTAACGCTTAAACTATATGTATATTTGAAATTATGTTAGAAAATCTTTATATAAATATCTATAAACATATTTTGAAAATTTCAGCGGACTATATGCAAAGCAAAGCTCTTAAATGTCTTGGTGACAAACAAAATCTGGTATGTAAATATGTATTTCTATAAACAATACATAAATATTTATATATAGAATATTAGTAACTAGATTCTGTTGCTTATATTCAAAAGACAGATCATAAGTAAAACTTGAATTAAACGCTGAAATTGGACGTTAATGCGATCTCAATAATGCTTCACAAAAGTAATTTGCTTTAGGTAATATATTATCGTTTTTTTTTTAATATGTATCAGAGTATTATATAATAATATTTTTGTGCAAATCATTTTATCTTCATTCAGGATATAATAATACGCTTCAATAAAATGCTCAATTATTAGCAAGACAATGTTCAATTTTATCTCCATATTGTCTAAATTCGTCTTGGCTGATTAATAATAAAATTAATTAATAATAAAATTATATTAGATTAAAGTGTTTGGTGTTTAATGTGGGTATTATGAAATCACAAACTTTCTAATTTCAGTACGATAGCAATGGTGAGTTCGACAAAGACAAATTATTTGCATATGTTAAGGATCTTTTCATTACTGGACATGAAAAGCAAGGGCTGAAAATCATATCAAAATGTCTTGATAAGGGTAATTATGATATATTTTGCTACTTTTATATTATTTGTCATAATAGTCATGAAGTCTTTCTTAATCTTATTAGACATTAAAGTTATTATATTACGCGAAATATCATCGTCATATCATGATATAAACATTGTTTGCACGTGCGCATGCACTCGAACTTGTCTATATATTTGCCTGTGGACACAATATTTCTTTCTTTACTACAAATTGTTCGCTAAAATTCAAATTAGTGAATTGTCATATTCTTTATTGCAAGTAAAGTAATGTAATATTTTGGCGAATATCTTTTATGAATTCTGTGCGAACGTATGTTTCTATTCATACAAATCAATTTAGTTTTCTTCTCATTAATTGCAGGATATCAAACACCAGGAAGCAATTACCAAAAGAATATTGCGATCATAGAATGTACTTTAAAGAAGAATATAACGGATCATATACCGAAACCCGAATAGAAAAAGATATCCCCTACGTAACATCCACAAAAAGAAAATGACAAAGTTTTACTAACATATTATTAACAACCTACATTCTATTCAAGTAT
Organism: Eciton burchellii; assembly: GCA_020341155.1. NCBI lineage: Eukaryota > Metazoa > Arthropoda > Insecta > Hymenoptera > Formicidae > Eciton > Eciton burchellii. Next base: position 1,314,739 of record JAHMML010000024.1, read on the forward strand.
ATTTATATATACTTCTTTTTTTTCGAAAACTTTATTTTTTAGGGTTTTGCTTTGGGGATTGTATAATCTATTACATTATATATGAATGTATGGCTAAATCAATTACATATTAATAAAATTCAGAAATACAGAATTTTTTTAACAAATCTTAAACATCCTTCATGATATATTAAGTCCCCGAATTATTTCTTATAATTTATGTTATACATTGTTATATAGACTTATGTCTATCTAAACTGATATGGAGATATAACAAAGTTTATGATTTCTTTAATAAAAAGTAGATTCGGTAATCCATTATTAATCTATTAGTTTATTTCTCGTTCTGTGGCTGTTGTATCAAAATATGCTAAGTTAAAGAAAGTCACATGTCTATGATTATGAGGTATAATATATTAGTATCATGATAAAACGAAAAAAGAATGAGGTTTTATTTAAAAAAATCTGTTTCTTAACTGGACATTTCTATATCTTTTGAGAGAAAAATTTCAAGTACTTTGTGCAAGTAGAAAATAGCCAAAAAGAATAGCTGCAATAACCTTCTTTCTTAAGAAATGTTATTTATCAGAAATATTGTACAACACATTATAACAATATATTTCTGATTTATTTTTTCTTCTTTTTTTTAAATAAAGTACTCCATATGAATGTGAAATAGATAGTGATTTTTAAATATTTATGTAATTATTCTTTTCCTTAACTTCTTTTTAAGATATATATACGTAAATAAGCAAGCAAAAAGTAAAGCATAAAGTAAAGCAAACATGTAATTAGGTATAATTGCATGCAAACGCGCATGTGGCGTAAGTATTATTATCTCTTTTATGATCTTATAAATATTAAAATCAAATGTAATTAAGTCTTTATCTATAATTAAAGCAATCTTGCTATATCATTGTTGAAATTATACTAAAAAATTACATATATGTTTTTATACAACAAGGACTATAGTGAAATTCATTAGTAACATTGCAGAAATATTATAATATGATTGAAGTGCACATTTTTATCCTTTGCAACTTACGTTTTGCAATTTATTATATTTATAGAGCATCGCCCAAGTTCAAACAAAATAACGACATAGACTTCTATTTTTATGCGAAATCTTTTTGAAGCATGGAGGCATATATTCATGATATTTCCGTAATGACTAAACCAATCGATTTTTATATGAAATCGATTTTTTATTTATTTTATATTTTTATATAGATGAAATCGATAATTCATGTGCCATATACAGATGTATTCTCATCTTCTTTCTACATATTTTGTTCAATAAACAACAGATATTTCATATAAAAAACTACTGGCTAAATAGCATGTTTCAAAAATCCGGGAACATCAATGTATAATTCGATGCAAAAGAAATATTTTCAAAACAAAAAATTAAGATAGCAGCTAAAAGAACTAAATACATGAGATATTTATCTGTTGATATTAGCATTATGATAAAAAACGATATTTTATTTAACAAAAATTGATGAATGATGAAATTTTATTTGTCGAAAAAATTCTACACGATATCTGATTATTAACAGACTCATGATATACTGAAATCTGCTATAAGAATTATAATAACATAATAACAATATATATCGCAATGCATATGTCGGTATGTTTATAATTGTACTTCTAACATAAGATAAAAATGTATAAAATATATGTGATTTTCGAGAAATAATTTGATGTACTATATCCTTCCAAATTCTTATATAAAGATAAAGAGAGATCATGCTAGAGTATCTTGGCCAATTCATATGCAGTCATATATTTATAGTATGAAGCATCGATTCGAAAAAATAACATATTCTAAGATAGAAAAAAAAGGTACGAAAAAGGCACCAATATAGGTGCATTTAAATGAATAATATTAATTATAATAATGATAATTATTATAATTAAAATAATAATAATCATTATATTATAAATTATGTAATATTATAATATTATGTACTTTATATATATTTTTACATTTTTCTTAATATCTCCTCTCTCTCTCCATAGATATGTATATATACATACATATATATATATATATATATATATATAGAATAGTTAGTAAAGTTTAAAGAACGCATAGTGATTAAATTTTTTAATGCTGTAAACTACGAGTGATATTCCTCAGTTGAAGAAATTGAAGAGCTACATATGGCAAGCTTATTTATAGAAATATAATAAATCCTTGAACCTTTAAATTGCGTCAATGTGAATCGGGCAAAACCAGTATTGTCAATGAATGTCGCAGTAGAAAATTTCTTTGATGACCGATAAAAATCTTCAAGAACATCATGATTTAACAAAACATCACCATTTCCTCAAAATCATCATTTAACACAAAAGATTCTATTTTATATATACATATAATAAAAACTTAACTTTTTGAAGAAAAATGCCCCAAGAGTTCACATTTGTTTTTTTAATTTGATCTAAAATGTAATGTTACAAATTGTAGTATTACTGTGTTTGATTTCAAAGCCATCTTTTTCCTGCACATATAAATATAATTTTTACAAAAGTTGAATTAAAGTCTAATTAATACTAGCTTCAATTACGAAGAAAAATATATTTTATCCTAATATAGATAATATAGTGCCCTAATATTAACAAATCCTAATATTAACGAACAATCAAAACACGGAATAAATATGAATAAATATAATTACAGGGATGCTTGTTGATTTTTGAATAAGATATCATATTTTTATTTTAAAATTCTCTTATATTATAGTTTAATATCTATTTATTCATATCTATTTATATAATTCCAACATAATATGATTTCTACGAAAGTTATGATGTCTGGAAATAGTACTACGGCAAAAATACGAAAAACTTTATTTTATTTTGTATTCTTGTATTTTAATTTCAACAAGAAAGTGGATGTCAAAAAATAAAATTCGAGAAAAAAATTATAATTTCATATAGAATTGTTTTTCATATAAAACAAGAAAAGATACTAAAAGCTATGAAAAAAATACATCAGTAATACATCAATAATTGATATATATATATATATATTTTTTTTTTTGACATAATAAATGATATACTTTTTTATGGAAGAAACTTTGCATTATTTATCATTATCTGGCAATATATGATGTATCAATATTTATGTCACTTTACATGAACAATAATTTATCATGTAATGTATCATTAATAATGTATCATTTGCTATAAATGCATGTAATCGCTAAATATAAAAAGAATCTAAGAATTTATTGAAGATTCAGAGTTCACTCAAACTTGACATATTCAAGATCATATTCAATACATTACAAATAATTTATGTTACAGCAATATGAAGACACTTGTGTTAATCGCATGTTTAGTGGTAAGTAAATGGGTTAATAGATAAGTTACATAGTCAAATAGTCAAATTCAGAGAAAGAAATGTTGTATCCGCACAGGAAAGAAAATGGGAATGGAAATACAGAATGATAGGTAATAGTAAATACAGTATGATACACAGATGAAAACTTATTTTTCTATGTCATTATGTCAATTTTTCATATGCCTAAAATAAGTTTCATGCTATCAAGGCAGAATTCAAAACTCCTTTGTCTCATATACGATACATCATTATTTCACCATTTCAGCGAGTTTCTTTAAAATTCTTTTTATATTAAATGTTCTCAATGATTTTCATCAGTCACCAAAGAAATTTTCCATTGTGAGATTCATTGGCAGTATTGGCATAGTTCGATTCATTGATCAAATTTGGCTCAAGGATTTATTCTACTTCTGTAAACAATCTTAATATCATATATACCCCTTCAATTTCTTCAACTGAGAAATATCAATCACAATTACATTTACAGCACTTAAAATTCAATCACTGCGCGTTCTTTAAATTTTGCTAATATATTCTCATCATACTGGCTCGTCATTTTCATCAAACTATATTAATTTGCATTATTTCCTAATTGTTATAAAAAAATTAATAAAACTTGATACAACCGTAACTGAATTTTGCCACCTTTATATGCCCATTACCATTACATGCTTATTGTTGTTATAAGATTAAACGCGCATTATTTATTAATCCTCTCATATATAATTTCTCATATATATATATATGTATATATATATATATATATATATATATATATATATCATATATACATTATATTATACATATATATATAATAAATTAATTTGTTTAATAAATCTATCAATATTATAATCTTATGCATACATTTATATTTCAGAATTAAATATCACTATATAAAAAATAATATGTGATAATAAAATATTGTGTATAATACTTTATATCTCTGATTTATGATTGATTTTTTTGTATTTAAGGTCATGGCTAACACTGATCCCGAAAATGTAAAGGCCTTTTATAAGATATATGGGGAATGTGTCAAGGAATTAGGATTACCGTTACGTGAGTTTATATGTCACATTTGGAAATTAAAACAAACATATAATGAATTTTCTATAACATGAATATTGCGAAATTTTTATCATATTTAAAAGAGAAGGAAGTAATTAGAAAGTAATTGCATTTCATAATTGTGATAACCTCTAGTAATTTCTCTTTTTTTGATTATTATCCTAGAAATTATTACAAACTATCACTAACGTGACATTTAGTAATATGTGACAGTTAGATGTTATAAAGTCTTGAAAAATATATGCTCAATGGCATATGTTCTATAGAATTACAATTCGGTCAGGCGCATAAGTGTTATGGAAGTCTGTATGATGTCTTGGCATTTTTCATTAGATTTATCGTGCGTATATTAGTTTCTCCAGTTGAAGAAACTAATATACAGAATGTTTCTCCAGTCTATCAGCATATTTCTGACTGAATCTTTTTATATCATCTCTAACGTATAGCACATTAAGATGATAATATATCACTGATGACGTACCAAGGAGCATTTACGATAATTCTTTTGGATATTTCTTTGGATATTTCTTTCTTAATATTTCTATATTTGAGACCGTACTCCACAATTGGATACTATAGGTTTGAGAATTGCTTTGTATAATAGCAACTTGTTTCCGGTCGACAGTGTGATTTGTTACCGAATAATCAGTACATTTTCGCCAAATTGTTTTCGCTTGGTATATATATATATATATGTTTTTTTCCAATTCAATCTGCGATCCAGCTATCGCCTCAAATATTTGGCACCTTTAGCTTGAAATTCCCAAACCGTTCAGAGTTATCGATGGACATGTCTCTCTACGATGAATGTCAACTGCACAGATTTTTTCCCATTAGCTTTGATTCTTCATTTTTTAGCCATTTCTGCATGTGGTAGAGATTTTCCTGTAGTCACAAAGATGCTTATATGCGATTGTTATGAGCCAGCTATACAGTTGTGTCCGCACAGTTGTGAAGTCCAGAGGGACTTGAGATCAGCGGTGTATAACAGATAAAATATTGACTCTATTATACTATCTTAAGGCATTCCAGAGTTAAACTCTCTTAGTTGTGTGACCATTTCTCCATGTTTAACTTTAAAAGTTCTGTGTAAGAAAATTGATAGAACCTTATTATGGCATAGAAATCAGTTAGAAATCAGTTGCCTGTTTTTAATTTTATGAAGTAGTCCTTGATATCAGACCTTGTCGAAGATCTGCGAAACATCGAGAAAAACCACTGTGTGATATCTATTTGCTTCTATATCATTGTTTATTCTTTTAACAATTCTATGTATCTGCTCTATGGTTGCGTGCCTACCTCGAAAACCAAATTGATGATCGGGAGTCAGCTCATGCTTTTCCATTATTATGGAGAGTCTTGGGAATAGAATTTTCTCAAATAGTTTCGATAGAACAGACAAGCTGATTGATCTGTACGATTCTGTAAGTTCTGCAAATTTGCCAGGCTTCTGATCATAATAATTTGTTATCTTCCATTGAGGTGGAAAGAAGCCTCGTCTAAGGATTGCGTTACATAGTTCGATGTATTTTATTCCCATTTCTGACAGCTTCTGCAATATTTGATTGGTTATAAGGTCGTAAACCCTTCTTTGGATTCAGGTTTTTTATTACTGCTCTCACTTCTTTGAAAGGCCTCGTAGTGGTATCCAGGATGATGGAAGTGATGTCATCAGGAAACAACTTATTTTTCTCTTCTAGTGTAATCACGCGGGTTAAGACTTAAAAACCTTGGAAAGATGTGTAGCGAATGTTTTGGCCTTTTCTTCTTCATTTCTGGGCCAGCTCTCGTCTTATTTCCTGATAGGTGGATATTGTACCTACGGTCGTTTCAGTTTCTTGGTGGCTTTCGAGTAACTCGACAACTCGAGTAGTCTTCAGTAACTTCTGGAAATAAGGTCATTTTGTTTTGGCATAGTAGAGAGTGCAAAGTTTACCTTTAGTTACTATTTTACTATTTATTGTAGAAATTACAGGAGAATGATCTGAAGACAATTCGAGAGAGGACTCGGTGCGGCAGAAATCTTTAGAATAACTCTAATGATACCGAAGTACAATAGATCAGGGATCTTTTTATTATCAGATGGTTAATAGGTGAGTTCTCCTGTTGACAAGATTGCAAGGTTCATGTCTTCAATCCCTTTGAATAGTTCACGCCCTTTGAGTAAGATCAGTCTCGATCTCCAGTATGGCATTATAATCTCGGCAATAAAGCGATTACCAAGAGTTTTAAAGAAGGTTATATAATGATCCCTTTTTATAACATACTTAGGCGGTGAGCGGTGGCTAAAATAATAATACAACCATTCCGGTCTTCGATCGCGATACTAGTAGCCCGCAAGAATTTTCTTTTTTTTCTTACCGATTTCATAATATTTAATGTCGCTTCTTATGATAAGAGTAGTTCTTCCATGAGCTTCATCATTAGGCTGCATTATGTGATATAATATATACGCAGAAATACGATAATAGCTCTTGTTAATGAAATATGTTTCAGAAAGAAGTAAAATGTCTATGTTTTGATGGAAAATAAAAATTATAATTTCTTGCGAACATTTAGCCAGTCCGTTGGCTTTCTAAGTTGGTATTGTAAATGACCTAACCATTATATTCGACGAGCATTATTAGGCTATTGAATATTACATCCACTTTTTCTATGAATTCCTTTATCACATAATGTAATTCCTGTATAATATCTACCACAAATTGTTCCAGGCATGGAAGTACCATTTTTTTCTATGCAGCCTGGTTGTTTTGGCTTGTAGTTGCATGTCTATTTTCAGTTCTTATGAGACATAAGATCTTTCTGATTGGACAAGTCTAGTTTATATGCTTATAGGCTCAGTTCGTGGTTGTAGTTTGGTTGTAGTTACTTTTCTTTGTAATATAGAAAAAAAACTCCTTTGCAGATTCTTATAAACTATACAACCTTTATAATTGGCTGGGAATTGCCTTCACACAGCATGCATTTGACGTCCTTGGATTTTTTCTTGCGTGTGCAATTAAAGGTTGGACAGTTTTCTACGTACTTGACACATCTCGCTTTAGGAAAGCAAAAACTTTTTGTGTGACTATATCGCTAGCAATTATTGTATTGAAGAATCTCACGTTTTTGGATATAGTGGTTCAAATTTTACTCTGCATTCGAGAAGTGAATCAATCTCGTAAATATCCTTATTATTGGATTTTAGCTCAACATAGAACATGGGAAGGACCTTTTTAATATCTTACTTCTTGATATTCCATATATATAATTGTATGTCGTACATTTTCAATTTCTTCTTGATATTATCCAAATTCGCTATAGCGTGGATATATTTGAGGACTACTTTGAAACTCCTCTCTTGCTTCGGTTTGTATGGATTTCCGTGTTCCTGTTTTTAAGTTCTTTGACTATATTTACGTGTGCGATGGAACTTTTGGGCTGGATTTTAATTTATTTATTGTTTATACTTTTTATTTCGTATTTGCCAATGGCGATTTCTTTTAATAGTTATGAGAGCGAAAAGTTATCGACTCAAAACAAACAAAAATGGGTGGGGGTTTGGTTGCTTCTTTTACTCTAACGTTGGTGCTTGCTTATATCACCGAGTTCTTTCTCAAGCTCCTCGAGGAGTTAGAATATTAGGTCATAAACATCTATGCGTTTACTTAATCGTAGATACCTTTGCTTCGCTAGTATCTATTCATTTTTGGTTGTTTACGAGTCGTTGTCATTTCGGAACTATTCCGGTTTCTCTTTTTATCGCTAACTTCTCTTCACGAGTACCCTCGTTTGTCTTCTGTGTGTTGTGTGTAATTTGTGTTAAGATGCCAATGATCTTCGCATCTTTCACAAGACCTTCAGTAGCCGATTCGCCCAGTGAAAGCGGACTTTTTCTGGTACAAAGCTTTGAAGCAGGTTGTACTATAGGCTTCTTAAATATTCTTAGATAGCAGTTTCTTAAGCTGCTCTTCTTGTCTATGTATGTCAATTTGCGTTTTACTAAGGATAATAGTATCCGATTATTAATTACGCAGTCAGTCACCAATATGCCCGTTTCACATTTCATGAGCATGGAATTCCTGTGCTAAAGTTTTTGTTTCCATTTTCTGCCTGTTTCCATACGTTACTAGAAACCTTTCATTCGACGTTTTAGATTCAAATGCATATATTGAGATACTAGTGACAAGATTCTCAGCCTGGCACTGCGCTGAAAACATTGGGTAGTCGAGAGAAGCCCGCTCATCCGCTCTTCTCATCGACATGTGTCCGATCCCCTGTAGCTTTCTTTTTATTGTGCTCCATATATAACAGTTGGAAGATATCAATAACTCGTACACTGACTCATAGTTTCGAACTCAACTTTGAGTAGATGCAAACGTACGGAAGGCACTCAGATTCATCTGGCCTTAGAAGTTAATCAGATGCGAGGCATTTTCACATCGCACGTAGCTCGACCGATCTGGCCGATGTGTCAGGTATCAGAATGGTAACGGTTTCACGAGGTTTAACATCTTCCACCCCGTCAGTCTAAACATTCAACAAGTGCATCACGAAACTAAAAAAATAACCGACAACAAATTGCGCGATGTGCGATACAGATACACCTGTAAAATATTATCTACTAATTAAAAAATTATTATTAGTCTTATATTCCTCTTTTATTTAAAAACAAAATATTAAACAATTAACATTTTCATAATAAACATTGCTGAAATAAATATATCTGCATAAAAGGATCTTATGATGAAGAAATAATGCTAAAATGAACAAAATGAACAAAAGTTTCATTTAATAAAATTTTTAATAACTTTAACATAAGTATTTATAGCTGTTTTAATTAGATATACGTTTGAAATTATGTAGGAATTGCATGAATATATATAAATATATATAATATATATATATATTTGAAAATTTTAGAAGATCAATTAGATGCCAGAACATCGAAGTGTATTGGTGAAAAAGAAAATTTCGTATGTAAATCTAAATATGTTATATATAAACCATATGTAAAAATTTATTTGTTTTATATAATATTATTAGTCACTTCCTCATTTTTAAGAGATAAAGAGATCATAAGGAATGAATTAAATTAATTAAAGAATTAATTTCTTTGGAAGAATTTCATTGCGGTTGCAATATCGCATACCGCATAACTAACAAATATTATCTACTTTGAAAAATATAGAAAAAAATTTAATAATTTTTCACAGTAATGTTAAAGTGGACATTAGTGTGTGTCTCTATAAAAAGAATTGTACTCACATTGCATTATTTTCATTCAAAATTTAATAATGCATCCCAATCTGATATTCATTTTATAGCAGAGAAATTATTCGTCAATTAATTGAAAATAGACCTTATCCTATTAATGTCTTTAGTTACCATTTTAATAGAGGTTTTTTCAATTTAAATATCAATAATATAAAATCGCTTATTACTTTCTAGTTTGATGAAAACGGTACGATAATTAAAGACAGAGTACATGCATATATTCATAAACTTCTCATTCCCGGAACCGAGGAACAAGGGCATGAAATCATATCGGAATGTTTCAAAGAAGGTAATTAAGATATTTATATAGAAATACCTCTTATCTAACGATAATCTCATGTTAGAATAATGATCATGAATTTTGTTCGTCTTATTCGACATTAAAATAATTACGTATTATGAAAGATGTCATTTGGTAGTTACATATATTTATCTTGAATCATCTTAGCACATTATACACAGATTTAAACAAACTTATTTTATATATATAACAGAAAAATTTTGCATAGTTATTTGAAACATTATGTTTTTAGAAACAAGAGAGTTCCTTTGTTTTCTATGTATGAAAAAATCACATGTCTACCTACCTATATATATGTATTGCGCGCACATATGCATGCGTATAAAATATATCTATATATTTTATACGTACATAATAGAACATTTCAAATATTATAAGCTAATTATTCCAAAAATTGATATCGATTTTGATTCCTTTTAACTGAATTAAGACTAATATCATTATTCCAGAAATTTTATATATTAATCGAATCTGTTTTCATTTAAGGTTTCTATTAACATCTCTTTAAATAATTTTCTGAAATAAAAATATAATATTGTTGATATTGCAGTTGTATCAAAACAAATTTGATGGTATATGATAATGTGACCTTGATATCATCAAACATCATATAGAAAAGTTATTAGAATTAGACTTATTATTATAATTTTTGAGACGTTAACAGATTTCAGATCATTTATATTATACTATTATACTATACTATTTATACTATTTTATTAATTGTGATCTGTTTTCTTAATTTTTGTAAGTGCATGGTTTAAATAAATAAATAAATATATATATATATATATATATATATATATATGTACATAGACACAAAATAGAACGGATCAAATTACGAGAATAATTGGAAGAACGTATACGTAGGAAAATTGCACAAAAATCACATTGTGATAAATCGTACGAATATACAAACATTATCTATTCGTAACTAATTTAATTAAAGAAAAAGAGACGATAATTAATTGAAATTTCTTATATATTGCGCAAGTATATATTTCTTATATATAGATCTATATATATTTCTTATATATAGATTATGTATAGATCTTATATATAGACTTTGTGTATGTACGTGTGTGAGGGCGTGCGCATGTGTGTAATGTGTAATATTTCTTTTTCTTTCTTTTATCAAATTGTCAAAAACAAAAGTTATTAAACTATCACTTTGCTGCACATAGTATTACATAATATTTTTCTGGATGTTATGTATGTGTATCTATTATACATGGCAAGCGTGTATGTGAGAATGGAACAAGGAAGAGATAGAATGAAAACGTATATCTGTTGTTTGCATTTATATATATATATATATATATATTTATTTGTTTTGTTTCCGCTAATAACAGAATAATTTCAGGAGATGAAAATGTTATTGCATTTGGAGAATGCATGGTACAACACCATATTGAGAACTTCATTGAGAAACCTGAATAGAAGAGAATCTCTACAATCACATAACATCCGTAAAAGAAAACTGATAATAAGGTTTACAGCAATTATTGACAACCCACATTTTATCTCTACTTGTTATACTTAGATATTTTTCTTCATATTGAACCTTATACGTTACTATTAGATTGTAAATGATTTCGTTGTATTAATAAAATCAGATGACTTGATATGGAATCCTCTCTTCCTCTCTTCCTCTCTTCCTCCCTTCCTCTCTCTCTCTCTCTCTCTCTCTCTCTCTCTCTCTCTCTCTCTCTCTCTCTCTCTCTCTCTCTCTCTCCTCTCTGTATATAAATTAGAAACTTATAAGAAAAATACGAAGAAACCTCATATATATTTATTGATTTTAATAATAAAATATAATATAAAGTATAATATTATCGGTTATTCAACGTCTCTCTTCTCACATAAAAAAAATTTTTACAGAAATCTTTAAAAATTTAAGAATTAAGATTGAATTATAAAGAAAGCATAGAAGAATATATTTTATATTATTATTGCACACCTATTTTAATAAACAATCAAAGCGCAAAAAATAAATATCAATAAATAAAAGGCGTGCTTCATGGCTTTTGAATAAGATATATACTTTTTATATTCCTATTATTATTAGATATATACCTATTATTATCTTCATATATAAAATTTGTACAGAAGTTGCAATATCTGAAAATAGTATCAACTATGACAAAAATATAGAAAGCTTTATTTTATTTCTATAAATTCATTTTTACATTATTCTTGTATTTTCATTTTAACAAAAAAATTGATGTTGAAAAATAAAATTTCGGAGAGAAGTTATTATTTTATTTACAATTACTTTTCATAAAGGACAACTGATACGAAAACTATAAGTTATGAAAGTATTATTATGAAAGGAAAATATATATGATCAGTAGTCAAAACATAAAAAAACAAATTCTTAGATATATAATAAATGGAATATTTTCTATGGAAGAAACTTGAAGCTATTTATTGCTTCTTGGAGGCATATAACATATCAGCAATAAGTACGTCAGTTAACTTATGCCACTACTTTTTAGACATATATTTTCTATATTATTATTTTCATATATGAAATTTCTACAAAAGTTTCGATGTTTGGAAATAGTGCCAACTACGACAGAAGGCTTTATTTTATTTCTGTACAATCATTTTGATATTATTCTTATACCTTCATTTTAACACAAAAGTCGATGTTGAAAAGTAAAATTTCGGAGAGAAGTTATTATTTTATTTACAATTGCTTTCCATAAAGGACAACTGATACGGAAACTATCAGTTATGAAAGTATTATTATGAAAGAAAAATATATATGATCAGTAGTCAAAATATAAAAGACAAATTCTTAGATATATAATAAATGGAATATTTTTTTATGGATGAAGCTTGAAGTTATTTATTGCTTCTTGGACGTATATAACATATCAGCAATAAGTACGTCAGTTGACTCATGCCACTACTTTTTAAACATATACATTTATATTATTATCTTCATATATAAAATTTCTACAAAAGTTGCGACATCTGAAAATAGTGCCGACATAAATACAAAAAGCTTTATTTTATTTTTGTACATTCATTTTTACATTATTCTTATATCTACATTTTAACAAAAAAATCGATCTTGAAAAATAAAATTTCGAAGAAAAATTATTATTTTATTTGCTTTTCATAAAGGACAATTGATATGGAAGGTATCAGTTATGAAAGTATTATTATGAATGAAAAATATATATGATCAGTAGTCAAAACATAAAAGACAAATTCTTAGATATATAATAAATGGAATACTTTTTTATGAAAGAAACTTGAAGCTATTTATTGCTTCTTGGAGGCATATAACATATCAGCAATAACTATGTCAGTTAATTCACGTCACTACTTTTTAGACATATATCTTCTATATTATTATTTTCATATATGAAATTTCTACAAAAGTTTTGATGTTTGAAAATAGTGCCGACTACGACAAAAATACAGAAGGCTTTATTTTATTTCTGTACAATCATTTTGATATTATTCTGATACTTTCATTTTAACAAAAAAGTCGATGTTGAAAAATAAAATTTCGGAGAGAAGTTATTATTTTATTTACAATTGCTTTTCATAAAGGACAACTGATACGGAAACTATCAGTTATGAAAGTATTATTATGAAAGAAAAATATATATGATCAATAGTCAAAATATAAAAGACAAATTCTTAGATATATAATAAATGGAATATTTTTTTATGGAAGAAACTTGAAACTATTTATTGCTTCTTGGAGGCATATAACATATCAGCAATAACTATGTCAGTTAATTCACGTCACTACTTTTTAGATATAAATACAAACTCAAGAACTGATGATTCAGAATAGTATAAAACTCCACGTATTTCAAATCACTCAAAACATTAGAAATAATTTGTATTATAGCAATATGAAAAAATTCGTCTTAGTCATGTGTCTACTGGTAAGTATATGATTTGGTTAATATATAAAGTAGATAGTCAAATTATAGAAAGAGAAATTATATATTCGTATAAGAAAGAAATCGAAAATAGTACACTATGATAAGTATATATACACAATTAATTTTTCTATGTTATTTTGTTCGATCTATTTTTTGTGTACCTAAGATACATTTATGAAGGCAGAATTCAAAATTCTTTTATTTCAAATACAGTATTATAACACGCTTTATTATTTTAAGCATAATGAATTTCTTTGAGACTTTTTTCTACTAAATGCTTTTCGTGATTTCACTAAATGATTTTAAATCATTGAAATTGACTTTTCACTGCGAACTTTGCGACATATTACTCATCACATAATATCGGCATATTACATTTCACATTGATGATATTTAATGATTCAGTGATTCATTGCAACTCTTTGAACAAGCTTTTCACATATACATAACTTTTGGCAATAAATTTCGGTTGGAATTCAATACTGAAATACTTAAATACTTAAATATTTTCTTAAACTTAAATATTTAATAATTAAATATATATATATAATAATTATGTCTTAAAATGAACGGATAAGAAGACATATATAAATAAATATAATAAATAATATAATATAATATAATAAATTTTATAAACCGATCAATATTATAATCGTACATTTATATTTAAAAACACAATATTTTATATGTTTGATTATAATTATATTCTTCGGATTTAAGGCAATAGCTTATGCTGCCAATCCCGAAAAATTGAAGGCCTATTACAAAACGTACGACCAATGTCTCGACCAATTAGGACTACCAAAATGTAACTATTACATATATAGATATAACATTAAACTTTAATAACAAATATATCCTACTTTGTGAAATATTTATCAATATTTTAAAAAGAAAGAAATGATTAGAAAAAGATACTTCATAACTTAATAATTTTAATAATTGCAAAACCCTATTAATTAAATAATTAGTTTTAATATCTGCTCTTTAATTGAAAAGAAGAATTTAATATTTTTACAATAAACATTCCAATAAATATGCAACAGAAGCAATATCTTTATAGTTATTAAGCGGGTAATTAAGATGAAGAAAAATTTCTTTTAAAAATTCTATTAAATAAATTTTATATCAGTATTTAACGTTTGACCAGATATATATCTGAAATTATCTAAATTTTTTATGAATATGATTTACAAATTTCAGTTTACTACGAAGTAGAGTCGGCCAA
Organism: Eciton burchellii; assembly: GCA_020341155.1. NCBI lineage: Eukaryota > Metazoa > Arthropoda > Insecta > Hymenoptera > Formicidae > Eciton > Eciton burchellii. Next base: position 1,329,837 of record JAHMML010000024.1, read on the forward strand.
TTTAGAAATACTAAAATGTATTGATGAAAAAGAAAATATGGTATGTACATTTATGTATATATGGACAACATATAAAAGTTTATAGCAGTTTGTAAAAATTAATACAGAATGTTAGTAACAAATTCCTGTCATTTTTAAAGGACAAAGAAGTTATAATGAATTATAAGGACAATTTTCATTAAATGCTTTCATTCTATTTCATTGCGGTTTCAATAAATTCTTGAGAATAATTTACTTTTGACAATAAAGGAACAATTCCATTATTTTATTTCAAGTAACATTTGTAAGAATGTTCTATATCTCTGTGATAAAATATTGTATGTAAAATAAATTATTTTCTTTTCATCCAAAGTAGCTTAATAATATGTTTTCTTAATGAGCATCTTACATTCATTCTACAGCAGACACATTATTCATCAGTACATTAACAATATTAATATTAAATCTCATTCTCTTGAAATTTATATTAGCCACACTGATCAATATGAAATTATATCGTTTTAAATTATATCGTTTTAAAGTTTTTGTTAAACGTGGATACTTTGAAATTGCATGTGTTTTCATTTTAGTATGATAAAGATGGTGCGATCATTAAAGAGAAACTCATTATGTACTGTAAGGACCTTTTTATTACCGGGAATGAGAAACAAGGAACTGAAATCATATCGAAGTGTTTTGATAAAGGTAATTATATAGATAAAACATTTCGTTAACCGTATATTATTTAAGACTGCAATTGCTCATAAATTTTATTTAACTAACTGGAAATTAGTATAATTAAATGTTATAAGACATCACTTAAAAATAATTATATATATGAATCATATTAGTATATACATACACGAATAAGTCATATGCATCTAAGGAAAATTATTATTTTATAACAAAATAATAAATGAAGAAAGAGTAAGGTGTCATATGCAACGAAATATTTCAAATGTTGAAGGATCAATCAGAGAACGAATTAGAATCAATAAGCGAATAAGCGAACAAGCGAATAATGAATAATTTTGTTTTTTAACGTATTATGTTCATGGTTTTACATATTTATGATCATTATATTCACTTTGAACCGCGCTACAATCACAAAATATTCCAAAATGAATAACTTCGTTTAAGAGTTATTCAAAGAGTTATCACATATTTCCAAACTTCTGAGAATAGTGATCTCGATGAATTTTAATTAACTGATACTTAGAGCGATATCATTATCGCTATATCGATTTGGTATCGATTATCGATACCAAAAATCTCTGTTCAAAGTTCTGTTTCTTAAAATTTATGTCTCATAAATTCTTTCTGAAATAATTTTTCTGGAATATGTGTCGATATCGCTAAATCAGAATACATTCAAATATTTTCGTAAATATCTCCATTTAAATTAATGATATTTCCTTCACGACTTTATATTATTAATTTATGAATAATATTATTAATATTACAATGATATTATTAATATTACATTCGAAGTTTTCTCTTTTTTATTACTTTTAATAATAATACAAAACATTCTTTTCTTAATGTTTATAATCTCACAATTAATTTCATAACAAATTAAGTTTTCTGAATGAAAGAAGGAAACATGTAGGGATAGGGGGGGAGAGAGAGAGAGAGAGAGAGAGAGAGAGAGAGAGAGAGAGAGAAGGACAGAGAGAGAGAGAGAGAGAGAGAGAGAAAGAGAGAATATATATGTATCTAAATATGTATCTATTTAATTAACTTTGTTTTGATTAACTATAGCGTACCAAGGACCAGAAAATAATGAGGAAAAATATACTGCATTTATTAAATGCTGTTTAGCGCACAATTTAATGGATCTTATACCACTACTATAAATAGAAGATGATATCTCCGATTACATAACATTGGAAAAGGAAAATGAGAGTAATAAAACTTATTAATAAAACGTATTAATTATTAGTCTAAATCGTATTATTCGTATTATCGTATTATTTTCAAGTATGTTTTGTTTTGGGAGGACTTCATCAGTGCTCTATCTATATTATAACATTAAATTGTAAATCATATTAATTGACATATTAATAAAACTAGATGATGGCATATGGAATTATTCGAAAATAAAAAGAGATATGATCATCATGATATTAATCCAGAAATATTAGTTTAAATGTTGATATCAACATTTTATAATTTTTTCAATCAAGCATAGATTTAATAATATGTAGATTTAATATTAGAATGTTATTAATTTATTGATTTGTTGCCATGGCAATCGTCAATGGCAACAATGCCATTGCCATGAAATATGGTCACTATCTTGATTCAAATTTAAAGCCACTAGTCTAATCTAAAAGAATATAGTTTATGATCGTCAAATAAAAATTTTTAATTTTTCGCGATTAAATAATAAACTTGCGTTCTATATATTTCAAAAGAACATTCTGCATTTCCATATTTAATATCTTCAGCAACAGAAGTTTCATGAGTATTGTCTAAAAAGTTATGTATCGTTCAACAAGCTATAACGATTTTTCTTAAAAAATATCATCAAAATAATTTTCAAAATAAACAAAATAATTTTTGATATTTTAGAATAATTCTGATATACCTGTATTTTTAAATATATTGTTAAAAATACTTAAAAGGCTTAAAAATAAAGTTTTTTATATACTACTTTATATACTAATAGCAAACTTTTATATTTACTTATTTTCTTTCTTGATTTTTTGTTAAGTAGATGCACACATACACGCGCGCGCGCGCGCGAAATAAAATATAGCAATGTTTAATACAAAAGTAGCATTATTATTATTTGATTATTATTATTATATTTTCTTAAATAATTCTTTTTTATGTACAAATATTGAAATTAAATATCGAATTGTTTTTTATTTATGATCATTTGATATCAGAAATATCAGTGGAAACTATTTATTGAAATAACATGAATAAATTCTTGGCACAATTTTACTTTCTTTAGTTTTTTCGACTAAAATAAGTATTCATAAATAGTATATCCTACTGTAGGATAATATAAATGATCCCGAGTGATGTTGAATGTTAAATGAATGGGTTTTCGACGCCAGGTTGATGGAACAAGAAGTACAAGATTCTTTATTCTATTTCACACCAATACAACTCTTATCGATAGGCCGATTGATTCTGTAGCTTCGCCGGTCGAGACTCTTCTGCCGCTCGTTCGTAGTCAGTTCGTCTTTCGTCTGTCTTTTGTTTGTCCCTCGTTTGTCTCTCGTTTGTCTCTCGTTTGTCTCTCGTTTGTCCTTTGTTCTCATCCGCATACGTGCGTGTCGGCTTCTCCGATTACAGAGGTTTTTGATACATGCCGCTATCGATAATCGGTTCTTTTCCGTTTATACTACACTACTATTATATGTATTGATATTTTGATATGTAACAATTACTGCAAATAAGATGAAATCCATCATCCATCTTATTAGAGAGCACTAAACTGCAATGATTATTAATGATGTTATAAAAAAATTATAATTAGTGCACAATTATATTAAAGTACACTATCCACCAAAAACATTGTAATCTCTGCCAGAAAATTCACACAAACGAGTTACAAATGGCGATATGGAATCCCTCATATATTCATACAAAATTTCTAATAGAAGCGATTATCAGATGCACAATTGTTCAATCAATAATTTACATATATTCAATTGATAGCTCATATCTATTACAAAAATAGCATGGACCTTCGAAGAATATCCACGCTCTGTTGTCATCATTTTAGGTAAAATACGCTGAATTATTTCAAACAAAGAAGAAAGAAGAATCCTAAAAATACTGAAATAACGTTATGTTGTGTCTGTTAATATCATGCTATTTTCTCAAATTTACAAATGGACATTCGGCAATCAGACATTCGTTTATTTAAAAATCCGGATAGATGATTCATAATCACAAATTATCGATGATTCATGTTTGTATCGATATGGGAAAAAAAAGAAAGCACAGTTCATTATGTAAAGTTCATATTTATTGATGAATCGGCGTTTCTATTCTTTATATTTATTGATGCTTTTTGACGCACACGAATTTCTTTTACATTATATGCGTAATAGAGATTCTAAACGAAGTTACATTCTTTCCAAGATGAAAATGCAATATTATATTATTGTAGAAACGTTAAGAAACAATCATTATTTTTTTTTTATCGATCTATATATATATATATATCATACACATATCATATGTATATGTGCGAATAAAATATTTAAGGCACATATTTTAAAAATGTTTATTAAAATTTGCTACCGTATAACATTTTATAGCAGAAAATTAATTTATTTTTTTATCTATACTTATCATATCATATGATATATATCACACATATTTGCTTCAATAAAATGCTCATTAGACATGTTTGAAAGACATTTGTTACAATTTTTTGTAACATAAATCGTTTTGCAGCATAAGAATTATTTTTTATATCTATCGCAGCTATACTCCAGTAGTATTACAATTTTTTCGAGGTAAATATGAAATTTAGTGACAACGAATAAAATCAGGTTATTAAAGAAATATTTTATTTAATATATAATTATAATTCTTATTTAACAAATAAAACCATCATATTTTACATTATTATAGTGATGATACTATAGTGGTTCTCCCTTATATTAAATTGATTGATATGCAGGCATATATGATGTACATATGAAGAGTTCAAGACTAGCATATTATCAAAAAATATGATATTTGTCAATAATTAGATTTAAATAATTAGATTTTTAGAAGGCTGAGCAAGAAATAAGTGAAAATAGTACATATATTTTTATAATTACAATTATATATATATTATATATATATTCTTATAATTGTAATTATAAGAATTTGTTTTTCGTATATTAAGATGTTTTCTTTGTCGTGTCAATTATTGGCGTTAATTATATAATAAAAAATATATAATAACATTCTGCTTGTGAACATTCTCTAGTTTTCTTCACATGTAACTTTCGCGTTAGTATTTATGCATCTGTTTGTAAAACAATTTTCTCGTTCTATTAATAGCAATTCCTACTACGAATCAATTAAAGTAGAATTTTGGATGCAGACATATCCACGTATTTGAAATAATGTTTCAGATGTATTTCTGATAAACCTCAGAAGAAATAAGCAATAATACATACAATTGTACATATTAAAAAAATATCTCTTCTTAATCTTTTAATGAGAAAATATATCAAACATACATGTTTTCATCTTATGAATATAATATAACAAACATTAGTATTTTTATTTTAAAAGTCTTCTCCTCTCCTACTTAGATATAGAAAATTTCTATGAAAGTTATGAAAATATCATGAAAATAGCTACCTACGAAAAAAGTATAGAAAATATTTTTTATTATAATACTTGTGTATATTTATCTTAACCAAAAAAAGATCAGTATAAAGATGCAAAATTCGAGAACGAGTTATGCTTTTGTTTACAACTTTATTTTCTCTTGGAACGAATGATGCCTCAAAAAGTTATTCCAATTAAAAGAAATATGTAATTATAGCGGAATTATGAGAAACATATTTTTGCAATATAATAAGTAAAAAGTTTCTTTAATGGCGATTTTTCGTTTATAAACACAATTCAGATACTAATGATTCGTAATCCGTAATAAAATCTGCAAATGAACACGTCTGATATGAACACGTTGCTTATGACATACCAGCTATTAAGTATGATATATAATAAATAAATAATATACATAGTCAAATAAGTGGAAAAAGAAATAGTATGCATGCAAATAACATGGACATTAAAATAAAATTGAAATAAAGAAGTATAGAAAGTATATAAACTATAGAAAAATTATACTTTGATGAATTATATAAGATAATATGTCTAAGGAGATAATGTAAGATATTATCTCCTAGATAAGTAATGTAAAACAGAATAAATAATTTGTTGAAATTTTTTATATCCATATTGAAAGAATATGCGTAATATGTATATATATATATATATATATATATATGTATATATATATAAATTATATACATACATCTATACATACATACATATTATATACATTATATAAATATATATATAAACAAAAAATATTATATATATATATATATATATAATATTTTTTGTTTCGTGCGCATCTGTGTATTTACGCAGTGTGTTGAAAACACAAATTTTCTTTCTTTACTTCAAATTGCACAAAACTGATATTATTATATTGTCACTATTTTTTACTGTATGTAAAATTACATAATATTTTTGTGAATTCCAAATATGAGTTTCTATTTATACATATTAATTTAACTTTCTTTTGATTAATTACAAGATATCGAAGATCAAGAAACAACTATGAGAAAGATTGCGTTCATAGAATATTGCTTGAAGAAAAATATAATGCATTGTATTCCGGAACTTGAATAGCAAAAGATATCACATATGTAACATTCATAAAATAATAAAACTTCTGCATTATTAATAATTCATATTTTATTCGAAGATGCTTTCGAAAATTTTGAGATTTTGGAGATTTTTCTGTAGAAATTGTACGATTCATACAATCCATTAGGTTGCGAATGAATAAATATATAAATTAATAGTTAACTTATTAATAAAATCAAGAAAAAGATTTCATGATTTTTTAGAGAAATCTGTTAAAAAATCTTGGATACTTCTCATGATATATCAAATTCTTAATTTATTGTTTGATTGATACCAAGCTTTATCGCTTCTAATAAAATGTATATTCAATATTCCATTAATTTATTGCTATCCTTATGAATTTTATCCCTATGAACGTTGCATTGTTAATTAATAGCATCGCTATTAATTAAAAGCAACTAATCGAGATGATGTGTAATTCTTAAATGCAGTTTCTTAATGTGTACAGTTAAAAATAAAATCGGGTCTCATTTCGGAATGTATGTCTTTCAACCGACATTTTCAAAGATCGAACGAAAGTATGATGTATATAAAATTTCATAATCCCAAAATGTGAAAGACAAAGATGGTTTTTTTTAAGAGATGATATTTTTCAAAAATATTATGGCGTTATACTAGAACAAAAAAATATCAACAGAGTTTTAGTATATTTATACTTTTTTATTAAAATACTTTGTATGACTTCCTCATTCTCAATTTTTTAAATTCACTTATGTATATTCACTTATATACATTTTTTATACAAATGAGCAAAAGTGAAATATTACAATGTCTAATTTCACGGAACTGTGTTATTTTCTGATATCATTATTCTTCTTACACAACATTCAAGCCAAATAGAATTAAGTTCTTAGCTCTGATATCACAAATATTATTGAAAATCTTTAAGAACTTTTTATTCGAGCAACATGCACGTATTTTTAGAATAACTTTCAACCATATTTTTTAGCATTTGTTTTACATCACATTTCCTTTAATATATATTTTATATAGATTTCCAGAAATATGCTTTAACATAAAATTATTAAATTATAAAATGTTCTATATATTTTATAGAATTTATAAAATTATTATTGATATATTTATTTATTGAAATTTTTATATTCACATTTTTTATTCTTGTTAGATAAATATATATATTTATCTAACAATAATAATTATTTAGCACTTATAATGATGGCAAGCATAAGCTGATAACGCGATTATAATATGCTTCTAGTTACTTAATTAATAAGATAATCATGTCTCTTGATGATTCGAAAGTAAAAGTCAAAAGTAAATATATGTTAAAAATGCATTTTTATTAACTCCAATTTTTCATTAAAAAATTAAAGATATTTTTTTAATATTTATATTTATTTCTATTTTTATTGATTATGTCAATGCGTTGTATGAGAATAATTTGAAAAAAATTATTTATATTGAGACAGATTAGAATTAGTAATAATAATTTTAAGGATAGAACTAAATTTATTAGAATTTTATCATTTAATAATTCATGCTATATTTAAATCTTTATCATTTTTGTATGCTGGAATTATTGTTCATTTAATAAAAAATAATTAAAATATTCGGTATTATGGGGTATATTATGGTGAAATTATTCCATTTCCAAAGAATAGTATTTTATATTTCTGTTAAGGAAAGATATATGCGTCCCAAACATATAGATTGAGTCGCAACCGTTGCGACAACAAAAGGTCGTAATCGTTTGATTATACCAAGCATCGAAATATCAGTGTCATGCGAAAAGGCAGAAGATGCGCAATGGCTGCACGCTCACTATCAAGTTAGCGCGAATATTCCGATATTTTAATTAAGTAATTTAATGATTACAGAAGACTGTTTGTTCTGTAATGACTCTCATCTTTACTAAACACTCTCGAATCGGCAACAAATAAAAATATACACGGTGTTGCGCGAAATATCGAAAGTGTGTTAACAATTTTAATTTTATCAATGATAGGATGTCCTTTTCTTTCTAGATTTTATTCGAAGGACTTAATTATGAAGCTTTTGTATATTTCTGAGTTTAGAAAGTTCTTAATAGGCATAATGTTAATTTCTTTATCTTTGATAGTGATATATTCGTACGTTTACATCATTATTCTTTTTTAATGAAAATTATAAATTTTATATCTATAGGAAGAATAAATGAAAGGAAATTTATTTAGAGTATTGTTGATTGTTACAAGAATTATTAGAGGTTCTTTGTTAAATTGATTTTTTTTTTTTATTTAGAGAATATCTATCTAAATATTTTTATTCAGTTTTTAACGATAATGTTAGTAATTGGTAAGTTTAAAGTTTGAAAGGTTTTAATTAAGCTTACATATAGAAAATATTTAAATATTTTTATGTTGATAATATGATAATACAATTGTACGTATTATTATTTATTCTTTCCGAAGTTTGTCAGAAATACATCTCAATCATTATTTCAAATATGTTGATACGTCTGCATCCACAACTCTACTTTAATTGATTTATAGTAGGAATTACTATTAATAAAACGAGAAAATTGTTTCACAAACAGATGCATAAAAACTAACGCAAAGGTTACATGTGAAAAAAACTCATTTACAAGTAGGATGTTGCATATTTATGCAGAATTATACATTTTTTATTATATAATTAATACGTCATTGACATGATAAAAAAAACTTCGTAACATATAAACAACTACAAATTCTTATAATTACAATCATAGGAACATATATGCTCTTTTTACTGAGCATATATAATCTTTATAAATATCTTTATATTTATATTTATATTTGTATTTGTATTTATTTATATTTACTTACATAAAATATAAACTTATATAAAATATATACATATTTAAACTATAATTTATTAATTATGTAATTATATAATATATAAAAATTAATTTTTTCAAATTTGTAATTATTTAGTGAATTATTATTTTAAAGTAATCTTTAATTAAATTAGTATATAAATAAATAATTATTTATAAATATAATGGTATTTTCCAAAAATTCCCTAAACCCTTTTGTTAACTCCTTATCTTTAATAATCAACCTCTTCATTATCTATTATAATATTATATTTAAATAATTTTTTATTAATAAGTTAGCTAAAGTAGCTAAGCTTTTAGATTTATATTCTGTACGCTAAGTACGCTAAATTTGCACGCTAGATATATTTATTAAGGTATATTAAGGTATAATAAGATTTATTAAGGTATATTAAGACAAATAATCAGAGAAGAAATTGGGAATTACAGTTAGATATGCAAATAATAATTTCCACAGTTTTTATTTTTGTAATTTCTATGTATTTCCATTAGTAGAATCATATATATCCGAATATTATCAAACTATCATAGAAACTGTACTGTTTTATGAAATTGAAGTAAATGATAACATAAAATTTTACATAATTCGATTTATTTATAAAGTGCTATTTCTATTCTGTAAATTCTATTAATTCTATTTTATAAAAGTTCTATTAATATAAAATTTAATATATAAAATATGCCAAAAATAATATCGAAAGTTAATTATTTATGAGATGATTAGAAATCAACTAATCATATAATGAAGTCATATACTTTTCATAATATAAATATATTATATATTAATATATTCATATATTCATATATAATATTATACATATTAACATTTCTTCATTACGAATTTATGATTATGATAAAAAATATAATAAAAATCTAATAATTCGTAATAAGTTAATTCTTATCAATTTCTTGAATGTTTCTTGAATTCAATGAAATGAAGTCTAGATATATGCATTTCGAAAAAGTATTTAAATCGGATTCAAATCAAGAAATGTGTAATTTTCATATTATCTAGAAACATTTCATGTAGAATTACAACATGTGTATTAAAAATCGGATTATTATGATGTTGATCTGTAAATGAGTTTGTAACAGCACTTCTTCTAATAGTTTTAACAATTATTGGAATAGGAAATTATTATTTTCATTATTTAATCCATACTTAGTCATCGATTGAGGAAAAGCAAATTTGAATATTGATTATAAAATATACAATATTGTTAAGGTTCCACGGTTGTGCAGCTTCGAGATTCTTCTCAAACTTCTTTGGATTTTAATTGGTACATACTTCTTACTTTGAATTGTGATTTTATGATTAATGTATGATTAATAAAAGTTTAAGTCAAGTTAAGTTAAACTTAACAAAACAAAAGTTAAGTTTCTTATTTATCAATGATTAATATCCCGTTAAGAAAACATTCATGGACTATCAAAGTGCTGAATCGAAAAAATTTTATATAATTAATAGAACGTTAATAAGATGGTGTATAATAATAATAATAACAATAATAATAATAATAACAATAATAATAATAACAACAATAATAATAACAACAATAATAATAATAACAACAATAATAATAATCTGTATGTGCATGCGCGTTCATAATTATATTTATAATATTGTAATGTAATACTATAAAAATACTATAATATTTCATGCCTAATTTTCAAAATACTTGTGTTTTATTGCTTGGCTTTATCATATTCCTACATTTTTAATAATAAATATCGCTATACGTATTATATTCGCATATTCTGTTTGTATCAGTTATTTTTTCTCATGGCAAATTTATTCAGTATTATAGAATCAATTTATTCAGTCATATTCAGTCATAATTGATTAAACTAAAAAAACCTGTTATAATTGGTATCACTTATATAACGTAATAATTAACAAGTCTATGAAACTTCAGAAATTTTCTAATATAAATATAGTTCAGATATTGATGCTTTACATAAACGCAGTGAAACGCAGTGATACACATTTCTAATACATTATAAATAATTACAAAAAATAGCAATATGAAGACGTTCGTGTTTATCGCGTTTCTGCTGGTAAGTAAATAAATAAAAGATCAATAGAGGTTATTCTTCCTAACAAATTGTTTATAAAATAAAACAGAGATGAAACAATTTCCTAATGATTTTCGTTTCTTCCTTTTTAAATAATTTTGAACTAAAAATAAATTCTTAAATTTCTAACACTCTTGTGATATAATTATTATAATGGATTATATGCTCTTAGAAGAACATAGCAAAATTCTTAATTATCCGTTTATATCTCATTTACATCCATTTATATCAAATTTTAATCTACATACTATATACTATATATATATATATATATATATATATATATATACTACATTTATATATTGTACGTAATACATTATAACTAACTATATAAATATAAATATAATTTTAAATTATATTTCAAAGATGTAATATTTTATATACTTCATATTCCTTGAATTTAAGGTGATGGCTTATGCTGCAGATCTTGAAGAAGTGAAGCTCTTCTATAAAACATACATGGAATGTATCAAAGAATTAGGACTACCGACATGTGAATATTATATTTATGGATATAATATTTAAACATTAATAGCAAACATACATTATTTAATTATATTTTGTTATTGCATTTAAAAGACTTAGGAACGCAGTTCTCTATTATTTTCCATTCCAATTAATTAAAACCAATTAATTAAAAAATTATTATGAGTTTTTAATATTTTCTTTTTGCTTGAAAACAAGAAGTACGAATCTAGCATTTTTAGAATTATCATTACAATTACAATTAGTATATAAGGAGAATTTTACGATAAAGCGAATAACGTTAAAACGAACAAGAATTCCATTTAATAAAATCAATATTAAATAAACTTTAAGAATTTAAAGTTGAGAATTTAAATTGCTTAAATCAGATACACATTTGAAATTATATTAGGAAATCTATGTGACAATATAATCTGTAAATTTCAGCGGAGAAACTACATGCTAAAGGAATTAAGTGTGTTGGTGAAAAGGAAAATCTGGTATGTATATATGTGCCTGAATAGTAATTCTATGTGCCTAGACATACAGAAGTTTATGTTAATAACCAGTTTGTTATAGTAAAAGGTAAAGAGATTATATCGAATATATTCATATATTATATGAACTTTGTGTCGAATCAAATACTTCAATGTTCAATATATTCCATTGCAGTTTCAATGAATATTCGTAAAAGTAATTAGTTTCATACAATACAAAAAGAACTTTATCGTTTTCTTAAGTAATCTGTGAAAATGTTATAAAATTTGTACTTACTTTTATTTAGTATTTAATAAGGCATTTGAATTGCGAATTTGTTCTTTAATAAGGAAAATATTTGCTATTTAATGAAAAATATTAATATTTATATTCTTGATGATTGGACGCATTTGAATAAATTTTTTGTGTTTAACTTTGAATAAAATGAAATTATAAACTTTTGAATTTCAGTATGATAAAGAAGATAAGATCATTTCGGAGAAGCTTCGTGCATATTTTGATAAGATCTTCATTACTGGATTTATAGAGCAAGGGAATGAAATTATGTTAAACTGTATTGAAGAAGGTAATAAATTAAAAAAATAATCTGTATATTATTTATAATTATAATATTCGTGTGAACTTTATTCATCATATTCGAAATTAAAATAATCAAGCATTGCACAAAATGCCATTAAAACCATAACAGTAGATATATATGTATGTAGATATACATGGATCATAGAGCATGCTGGCTTGAAGAAATTCGCTTGTACATGATAGGAAATTTAATATTTTCGTATATTTATTTTAAAAATCATGCTTTTTAAATATAAATCTCCGTTTTTCGCATATAATATATTGAACATATATACTTACTTTTTACATAAATATATACATAAATATACGCGCGCGCACATATAAACATGTATATCTATATACATATATACACATTTAATTATATATCTATATACATATATATATATATATGTATAGATGGATACAAAATATATCTACATATTTTATGCATACAAAAAAGAGTATTTGAATTGTTTCATGTCAACTAGCCCAAAGCAATGGAAGATATCAGTTTCTATCTGTTTTAATAGATTGATATTGGAGACAATATTATCTCAAAAACTTTGTTCAGAACCAAATTTTTTTTTAAATTTATGACACGTTGATCCTGCTTGAAATAATTCCTTGAAATGACAATATATAGCATTTTTTATTTGATGCAATGTTGAATCAAAATAAATCCAAAGATATAAAACAAATAAGTTCACAGACACATGATCTTCAAAAATTCTCGCAATAACTTTAAATTATTAATTCATTAAAATTAATATGATGTCTTTTGTAAAAATGACAATAAATTTAAGATTTCTCAATTTTTTTATCAAAAACTCTTTTGCTAATGTAAATGATTTATGATATATGTGCATATAACAGAATGCAGATATTAGCACATATAATAAAATAGACTTTCAGAATGATATGAAAAAATGCAGGGAATGAGAGATGCAGGAAAATAACGTTCTGAAATATTTTAAAACGTATAAATCAATAGATACTATTTAACAGGTTTTAACAGGTTTGGAATATCTTATATGCATATATATACATATATACATTGAAATTATATATATATAGAATATTCCTTCTCTTCTTTCTAATTGCATAAATTGAAAATCATTCAATTGTCACTGTTCTTACACTTATTGCAAGTAAAATAAGCTATATTTTTGTGATTCTCTCTTGTATGTGAATGTGTGAGTGTGTATAGTAAGTGCGTATGCTTTCGATACATACTAATTTAATCTTTTTTCGATTATCTGCGCAGGATATCAAGGCTCAGGAAATAACTATGAAAAATCTATTGCGTTCATAGAGTGCTGCTTGAAGAACAATATACAAGATTTTATCACAACTCTTAAGTAAAAAGCTTACGTTATACGATTACGTTATATTTCTAAAAATGACATTTTATTCAATATTAATTTCATATAATACATATATTTCATAAATTTTGTTAAGAAATTTTAAATTATTCAATCTATTTTATTAGATTGTATAGACACATCTATAAATCAATTGAAATATTAATAAAATAAAAAGAAAAGTTTATACAGGATTCTTTCGGAAAATCTTAAATATTCTTTATGACATAATAAATCATCAATGTCAATTTGTCTGTATTAGTATGATACCCAACTTTGAACTGAATTTATGGTTTCTTCAATAAAATTCAATATTATATTATTAATTTGTTGTTTTATTTCTCACTGTACTATTGTGAACATTGCATTAGAATCATTATTAATTTAAATTGGAAGCAATTAGTTAACGAAGTATATAATTATTAAATCCTTATAAATATCACATGTGTCACGCTAGTGACAGCTTGTAATAATTTTTAAGATAATAATAAATATAAAAATATATATATATATTTTGTAAGGAAAGGGTACTAAAGTCTTCAGCGCGTTTGAGATATTATGTTTTTCTTGCTCATCGTCAAATTCAATCGAAATGGCGAAAATTCCTTCTTTACATAAAGTCGTATAATAATTTTTCGGCACACGATATAGAATATAGCATTCATTATTTTATACAATTGTCTTCTTAATATTCAAGTGTTAAATTTTATTAAACTTTATCCGTAACTCTAGTAAACTTTTGTTAAACTATATTAAATACTATGCTATATTAAACATTTATTAAACTTCAGCTTGAGACAGCATTTAAATTATGTTTATTAATTTATCATTCTATAATATAAATAATGTTAAATAAATAAGTATTATCTTTTTCTTTCATCAATGTTAACTGATTTAAACATTGATTGACTTGAAACCGATAAACTATAATTGCTTATAAACTATAACTGCTTGATAAACTATAACTATAAACTTCTAACAAATAATTGTTGATTATAATTATTTACTCCTAATAAATAACTATGTTATTATATATAATATGTTATTATGTAATACGTAACAAAAACTAAAAAAAAAAACACAAAGAAGGTGCCAAATACATACATTTGTTGATTTAATAAATTATATATACTTGTGTATAAAACAAAGCGCAAAAGTAATTTCAGTTTACACCAAAACAGTTCTCACAAGAATTACGATACTAATAAAAAACGCTAATATTAGTAAAATGTAATAAAGAATGTTATGCTTCATTATACTTTGTATATATGTATAATAAAAAAATTGAAAATTGAAGTAAGTAGAGTAACATATGTTATTAATGATGTATGTCGTATATAACTGATAACATAATTTGCGGATTAACAATATACAATACCATTAATTATTTGTAATATATATTATTAATAATATACTTATATTAATAATATAATTATTAATAAAATAAAATAACTCTTATTAGCATAATCCGGCAAGCATAAAAGAGGGATCTCTAATTGTAATCTCATAACCTCTAATCCGATTTTCATGAAATCTTGTGAGTATGTTCTATAAATTCATGCATACATTGTACATAAATATATAAAAGTCGCGTGACATATTATTCAGGTACTTTTGAAACGAATTTTTCAAATGTTTTAATAATGTTTCTAATTAATTGTTTCAATATATTTATTATAACATATAAGATTAAACGCGATCCTACAATAAGAGCTGACAGATTTCAGGATCGAGATGGTCCAGATATTCTTCCACCTTTAGCTGACTAATCTGATACCGAAATTTCTTGTTTAAAAAATTATTTATTTCATTATCGTTCACATAAATACTACGATGCTCCCTCATATTGAAAAATCAAATTTCTCTCGGTTCATGGAAATCAAAATCAAAACAAAACAAATCAAAATAATGTTTAATCAAAACAATACAATTATGTATTGGTAACATAAATCTCATTTTGAGGAATGTTCAAATCGAACATTTTAGAACTGTTTTTGAAATAGCATATTATTTCGTTTCATATCTTGACATTCGTCGATATTTATAAATACATTTACGAACATAGAGAGAGCTAAATTATAATAATACAATCCCTATTGATCCGAACCCTTCATCAAGTATATATCAAGTATATACATATTCGATAAACATTCAAAGTCATTATTTTTTAAAATATAATTACCATGGAACGAAAAAATTTTATTCTATATTTTCAACTTTCTCTTCAATGTCTGTACCACTAATCAAATAAGACTCCACGATAATATATATAGATGATAATACATCTATAATGCTTATATATATATATATATAATGTTTATACAGTTTATACAATTAATTCCAATATGATAAGAAAAAGAGATATGATATATGTTATATATCTTTATAAAAAAGATACGAAAAAGGCGCCGCACATGATACTTTTAATGAAATATTATAAATCACAAAATCTTAAACAATATATCTTAAAAAAACGATCAAGGCATAAAAGCAAATAAATAAAAAACTATTCGCTTATTTTAATAATATAATATATCACTATAATCTTTTTTTTATTACATATATGTCACAAAAAAATTTCTGCAAAAGGATGGAATGCCTGGAAAAATGCGGCAACATTATAAAAAAAATATATAAAAATTAATTTTGTTTTTGTAATTGATTTAAGATAAAAAAGATGAATGCAGCAATTAATGATAAATTAATTAGATATAAATTACAATTCTGTTTACGATAGCTATTTTAAGAATATCGTATGATACTCTCGCTAACAATTATGTTAATTATATAATTACGTAAATTTACATAATTTACGACATCACTTTCCGACTATAAATGCAGCGTAAGAATTATGATAATGCATGACTCCATTCGAGATTATTAAATACATTAGCAATTTGTGCCACAATATGAAGACATTCATGTTAGTCGCATGTTTATTGGTAAATATAACAATATCGATTTATAGTAAGTAAATAATTAGATGGTAAGAGAAATGATATATTTCTCAAAAGAAATCTGAAATGAGAGTAGAATACGATAGAAATTGACAAACGTATTTCTTTATGTCGCTTTGTCATTCAATTCACTTTTCATGTATCTAAGATAAGTTTATATCAAGAAAGAACTCAAAGTTTCTTCACTTCATGACACTAGAGCTTCATCATCCTATGTGGTTCCTAAATGGATCCTAATAAGCTTTTCGATTATTTCTATCGGATACTGAAATTCATAAATATTTCATTTACGATGTTCATTGACAATATTAGCATGCCCTAATTCAAATAAACGGAATTTAATAATTCAATAATTTGCAATATTTCCGTGAATAACCTCTATATCGTAACAAGAAACTTCAATTATGGTTACATCTTCAGAATTAAGATTTCAATAACTGCGTGCTTTTTAAACTTCGCTAACATACTCTCATCACAAAACGCTATTCAAGTATAATATATAAAGATTTCTGCCTGCTATGAAAAATTAAAAAAACTTGCTACCAGGATTGAAACTTAGAGTCATGAAGTCATAGGGTCATATTTATCTGCCGATTATCGCTTCCTGCTATAAGATTAAATACCGCATTTAATCGCTTATAGTACAATATATTTATAATTCTTTTTATTATCATCCTAGAATTTTATTACAAGCTGTCACTAACGTTGATATTTAGTAATACATATGGCTTTTAGATGTTATAAAGTCTTGAAGAATACATGCCCATTGGCATATGCTCTATAGTATTACATCGATCAGTTGTATAGTATTAGCTTAGATCTTCTGGAAGTCTTCTTTTTAGTCTGCATTAAGTCTTGACGCTTCTCATGAGGTTTTTCATGAGTATGTTAGAATGCTTCTCTACCCGTATATCTCTGGCTATGTATTTTTATCTCTAACGTATAACACTGAGATCATAGTACAGAGTGTCATTAGTAACATACCAAGGTGCCTCAACGGCAATTCTAAGGACTTTCTTTTGAAATCTTTGTAATATTTCTATATTCGAATTGAAGATCGTACCTCACAATTGAATACCGTAGGCCCAGATAGATTTGATGATTGCCTTGTACAAGGCAATAACAATTTGTTTTCAGTTGACAGTTGTGATTCGCTGCCGAGTAGCCAGTATATTTTCCCTAGTTGTAGACAAGTTGTTTTCTCTTGATAGATATATGTTTAGTCTCCAGTTTAGTCTGCGATCTAGATGTAATCCTAAATAATATTTAGCATCTTCTGCTTGAAAGATTCTCTGAGCTACTGGTGGATACGTCTCTCTGCAGATAGTGAATGTCACCTGCACTGATTTTGTTCCGCTGCCTTTGATTCTCCATTTGTTTAGCTATTTCTGGATGTGATGAAGGACTACATTTCTTATAGTCGCAAGAATGCTTCTAAGTGATTGTTATGAGCTGCAAGAACGGCTGTGTCGTCTGCATAGTTGCTGTTGTGGAGTCCAGAGCGACCGTAGATCTGCAGTGTATAACAGATAGAGTACTGGTACACTATCTTGAGACACTCCAGAGTTAATCTCTTTTAGTTGAGTTGACTACTTCTTCGTATTTAACTCTAAAAGTTCTGTGTAGTAGATAAGATCTTATGATGGTATATAGATCAGTTGGAAAGCTGTTTTTAGTTTTATGTAGTAATCCTTGGTGTCAGACCGTGTCGAAAGCCTGTGACATCGAGGAAAGCCGCTATGCAGTATCTAATTGCTTTCATTTCGTTGTTTATTAATTAATGAATTATGTTTCTAATCTATTTTTAATTATTCTCCTTTCATTTAAATGCGAGAAGTATTCCGCAGCATTTGTATATTAATAAATAAGTGTATATTTACCATTAATTTCTAAGAATAATGCATATTTACTCACTTTTCGGTAAGCCTAATTCTTTGAGACATTCGTCGTATGCTTTATAGAAGGCTTTCACTTTTTCGGGATCAGCAGCATAAGCCATCGCCTTAGATTCGAAGAATGATTATAAAACATAAGCATATAAAATATAATTTTATGTCATATATTTTTCCTTTCATAAAATAACGATTAACGATTCTGCTTTATAGTTACATGCCTATTTCGAAAACCAAATTGAATCAGCCCTTGGCTCTCCATTATTATCCTTGGGATATTTATAAATAAAGTTAATTTATATACTACCTAGAATTATAGTTTCATAAATCACTTAAATTATACTAATTTAAAAACAAAATATTATTTTATGAAAGGAAAAATATATGACATAAAATTATATTTTATATGCTTATGTTTTATAACCATTCTTTGAATCTAAGGCGATGGCTTATGCTGCTGATCCCGAAAAAGTGAAAGCCTTCTATAAAGCATACGACGAATGTCTTAAAGAATTAGGCTTACCGAAAAGTGAGTAAATATGCATTATTCTTAGAAATTAATGGTAAATATACACTGATTTATTAATATACAAATGCTGCGGAATACTTCTCGCATTTAAATAAAAGGAGAATAATTAAAAATAGATTAGAAATATAATTCATTAATTAAAACATCATTTATTAATTAAAAAATTAAGATATTTAATTCATATTTCACTTGTTATTCGAAAACAAAATACTAAATTAGCATTTTTAAAATAAGCATTGCTGTAAGAAGCATGCAGATGAATCTTATGTTGAAACTGATATCGTTAAAATAAACGAGAGCTTAATAAAATTTCTCTTAATAAAATTTCTTACACTACTTAAATAAGCACTTAAATACCTAATGCTTAAAATTATGTTATGAAATCGTTGTAAATACGTATAATCTATACATTTCAGCGGACCGATGATACAAGAGCAATGATGTGCGTTGATGGAAAAGAAAATATGGTACGAATATTTATGCATGTTAAATCGTACAAGAAACTTTATTAACTTTATATAATTATTATATCAATCCTATTATTTCTTACGAGTGAAGAACATCAGAACAAATGCAACTTAAAATCATTGAAAGAATATAATAGCTTTAAAACAAAAGAAAAAAATTAATTATTCTTTATTTGTAGAACGTTATAGAATAACTAGATATCTATAATAATATGTATGCTTAAATTATATTCATTCAAAAATTTAATAATGCATGTCAATTTGATATTTGTTTCTTAGCAGATAGATTATTAAAAATAATCTCGATTAATTAAAAATTTAATATCGCATCACAATAGAATTACTCATTATGTTCATTATGTTCGTAATCAATGTCTATAATTTGATAAACATTTCTTCTATCTAATATAAATAGTATAAAATCTTGTAACTTTCAGTACGATGAAAACGGTAAACTAAAAAAAGAAGATGTTATTGCATATATTGATACTCCTTATTCCCGGCACTGAAAAACAAATGCATGATATCCTGCAGGAATGTTTCAAATTAGGTAATCAAGATATCATATCTACATATTAATCATGCTCATGAAGTTTTCCTCGATATTAAAATAATTAAATGTCACAGAATACCTCAGTCGGAGATAATTAGATATATATATGTATAGATGTATAAATGTATAGATGTATATATATATATATATATATATATATATATATATATATATATTTATGCTTTTATATACTTATGCCAAACTCGTTCTTTTCCGACTAACAGCAAAATAATTTCAGGAGACACGAAGAACCAAATGTTTGCAATAATAGACTGCAGCTTAGAAAAAAATATGATGGACTTCATAGAGAAACCTGAGTAGAAGAAAATTATCCCGATTATGAAGCATTCATAAAACAAAAAGAAAAGAAATATACGCACTAATTATCAATGAATAATAATACATTTATAATTATTACTCAAATATATTTTGTTTTTGGATGATTTTAATACAGTTTGAGCATTATCATTATATTGTAAATCATTTTGGTGTATTAATAGAATGACATTGGTTCAAGTCAAGTTCTTTTATTTTATCTGTAAACCTTGAAAGTATCCACTTCGTGGTATTAAATTATTAATATTAATTTAAATAAATGATGTTGGCATGACGCTGGCTATGACGCTTTATCATTTTCTTAATTAATCATAGGTTTAATATTACACATACGCGAATTAGACTAATTCGATTGCTCCTCATTCTATTGCTATGACCTTCGCATCGAAATATTGTCGCTATGTTTAGATTGGATGTGTGTAAATTGGAAGCGGTTGAAGCGCAGTTGGTTAACATTAACATTAATAATAAGTCAAACAACAAAATCGGATTTCATTGCGCAAGAATCAATCCTTATGTCAATCCCTATATCAATATTTGATGAGGAAAGAAATTCAATTATTACTGCTATACAATAGAGAGAAAAGAATATTCACGACAATGATTTTTCTATGAACGGTTTTTTCTCCATATTATTTTCTAAATATCTTTGCAATTGCTTACATAAATAAGGTGGCTGAGTAAAAAGTGCAACATGTTTTTTTTATTTAATTATTAATTTTAAATATTTCAGATTTCTCGGTCATAAATATTTAAATCAGTCTTTTCACTTTCTTTCAGTAAATAAGATGAGGTAAGTATATGAAAAATATAAATGAAACATCGTAAGCATCAATTTCATCCACAATCAATACCGTTCGGAAATACGATTTTTGTAATATTTCTAATGCAGAAATCAGACAAATTAAGTACAGTTAAATGATATTCTTTATTCGCGGCAGTTTTCTGATACAACTGTAGCTCTCATAACTGCACATTATTGAAACAACACACGCATAAGATTTTTTAAATTCTTTTATCACTTTCATTTAAGTTCCTATAAATCTTTATGTACCAATTTCTTTCATTTGTGACATGTTTTGCAATTTATCGTAAGACCAAGTTTATGTAGTGGACAGAAGCAAGATAGACATTGCATTTTCATGCGAAGTCTGCTTAGGATAACATCTCTGTAATGACTAAACCAATAGATATTTAAGTAAACTTAATGGGCAATCTGTGTTCTATATGCATTATAAAAGTGCATCCACTTTCTCCTACGTGTTCATGTAGAATAAATAGATAGAAGTAAAAACTAATGAAATAAAACCACACACTTCAAAAAAATAAAAATATTGACTGAAATCTGCAGTTCGTTCGAAAAGGAATATTTTCAGAAAAAGAAATCAAAATAGTAGATAAAGCTATAAAACGTTCATCACATGATTGCAATTTCTATTAATTAACATAAGCTCGATTTATTATGAATTATAAA
Organism: Eciton burchellii; assembly: GCA_020341155.1. Taxonomy (NCBI): domain Eukaryota; kingdom Metazoa; phylum Arthropoda; class Insecta; order Hymenoptera; family Formicidae; genus Eciton; species Eciton burchellii. The sequence continues at coordinate 1,352,211 of JAHMML010000024.1, forward strand.
CAATCCATAGTTAAAGCTTAATTATTAATAAATAATAGAAGAATACGCATGATGAACTCTATTCAATGAAAAAATATTATGATCCATTCATTTGACGATTGTCATGAAACTCATGATATGTGATGAAATCGTAATGGGTACGTAACAATAATAAGGTGATTATAATGAATGCATGCGCATGAACATATGCTTATAATTATAATTATAATTGTAATAACATAATATTAAAAAGATATATACAACTTTCGGAAATAGTTTGAGTTTTTTCAAAATTCCATAGTCCAAGAGATATCGTAGACTGTCTCGGCAATGTGGAGCTACATATTCATAAATGAAGCTTCCATTTAAAAGAACCGCATGTTATAGGATAAAAAAGGAGTATAAAAAAGGCGCTCATACATGCATTTGTTTACAGAAAAAGGAAAAGTATAATTATACATAATGTCATCACATTCTTGCATATTACATTGAACTTGAAGCTTTCTCTCTCTCTTACATTGTACTTGAAGCTTTCTCTCTCTCTCTCTCTCTCTCTCATCCGTTCCTCGCTTTTCATATATAAATTAGAAACTTTCCCTTTCAAATAAAAATATAAAAAACCTCATTATTCATTTCAATGGAAAATACAATATTATACAACATAGGATTATTGTATTTCACTTAATGTCTCCATCTACTCTTTAAATCCCAAAAAATATTTAGGCAAGTCTTGTAAACTTGATTAGAAACTGGCAAGAATTATAAAAATAGTTCAGGAGAATTTATCTTCTTGTCCTACAACTTGTGCTATCTATCTTAACATATATCTATATACAATCAAAATATAAATATCAATACGAACAAATCTAAATGCATAAGTGCATCATGATATTTGAATGACATACGTACTACCTTATAATCCTTCTATATCAAATTCTTGCATAAGCGGCTATTTGAAAACACTGTCACATACCAGAAGACCTGAAAAGATCCACTTTATTTTTTAATTTTCGTATATCTATTTCGACAAACAAGTTTAATGTAAAAAATTTTACTTTAATATCATTTTAACAAATTAAACATGAATGGATATTAATATATGTATAGTAATAACAAAATATCGTAATATTATTCATAAGATATTCAATTTTCATTGCAGAATTTCCTAAAATACATAAATACGATTTTTATATGACCACTTTAATAACATTAAACAGCTACGATAGCTACAACAGTTGTTTCATAGTGCTTAATAATGAGCAATCAAGGATAGTATAATTAATATGATTAATTCAGAAATTATTTCTTATGTATATTTAAAGGAAATACTTCCATTTTGTATAACTGGAATTAGACATATAAGGAACATAACTGTTATATTTCCAAATGATCATCATAAAACAATAGAAATATTAAGAAATAACAGCTTATTCCTTTTCATCTATATCATACAAATTTATATGGATAAAGTTTATTCGACACATTTGCAAAACGCATGATCTTTATGATTTTATAACGTTTTTATAACGAATATTTCTATTCTCTTATGGTATATGAAACATTTATCCATTGCATTTATGGCAATCGTAATTTAGCAAAACATATATTCTACGAATTTATGGCAACAAAATACTTCTCGCAACAGTTATCATCGTTTCCATAATAATTGCTTAAGATGTAATATTGTTCTTTCTTTAAGTTTGTTATGGGATGGTTACGACATTTATCATTTTCTACAAATTCGCTTCCTTCACAAAAACTGGGATATAGAGTTCGCATAATTGAACATCTGTTTGACGTAAGCCAAATTTATGTCCTTTTCGAGCAAGTAAATCGACGAAAATACTACTTTATCCGAAAATGTTATTTCTCTTTCGAAGACATGATGTATTCAAAAAATATATAATGTAAACAGAAATGTATTAAAACTAATCAGATTAACTGTTGATGATTCAAATTCATTAGCACTCTTAAACGCAGATTCCGAAAACATTGTTCAAAGAGAATTTGTGTATGCGGATAATACGATAATACGACGTAATAAAATTAGTTAGAAGACAATGCTATTGAAATATCCTCAACAGAAAATAATGATGAAAACGTCTATATTTGTTAAAGTATGTAATAGAAGAAGAAAGACTATGCATTCATAGAACAGTATTGAATGTGATACAATTTATAATATATTCAAAAATTTGTGTATGAAATATAGAAATATATAAGAATTATTATTAATAACATTGCCAATTCTAATAAATAATTTCAAGAGAAAGATAATGGATATTAATTTGATTATCAAAATATACTTCATTTATCTTCCCTATTTTCGCCATTATATTCCATGTTGTTAACGTCATTAACAAGATACGAAGAGGATACCATTCTCTATATGTAAATCTTTTTATTTATCTTGAAGAAGATTTAATATTATGTGTAAACAATATTTCAGTGATTATATTCAATGATAAACTGAAAAAATGTTTTATTGCAGAAGGATTCGAATAAAGATATATTTTATTAGATATTTAAAACTTTTGAAATATATATAACATTAATTTGTAAATTTTAATGAACAAATAAGATAAATCATATTTTACAATAGCATCGAATCCATTGATCAATCCATCTTCATATAAAAAAACTTGATATATTCTAGTTATTATATATATATATGTAGTGATATGCACGAAATGCATGCAAATCAGTTTCTTGAATCATACGCGCATATTGGACAATGAATATTCACCGAATATTCAATCTTAACAGATCATTAAAAAATACAATACTTTCAAAAACCGTAAAAACTTTTCAAGGAACTTACAAAATCTATAAAAGTACATTTTTAATATCGCTATAAAGTACTTTCTTACAATTTTATTATTGGCATATCAAATGAACTTTGTATAAAAATGGCGATTTGAAACTAGTATTAAATATAATAAAAATATAGAATACTTTACTTCATTTTTGGATTCATGTATATTTATGCTGGTAAAAAAAAACAATGCTGAAAAGTACAATTTGTGAGAGAAGTTATACAATATACTGTTTAAAATTGTTTCTTTTACAGAACGCATGATAAGCAGGAAATTATGATTAAAAAAAAAAGTTCAAATAGAAATATAAAATATATATTTATATATATATATTTTTAAATATATATTTTAATAATAATAAATGGAAAATTCTTTTATGGAAAGAACTAATCCCTTTTTATCGTTGCAAGGAGATATATAAGTTATCAGCAATAACTATGTCAGCTAATGCACTTGTTCGCATGCAGATATAAATACAGTTCAGCAATCGTAATTCGCAGACTATATCAAAACCCATGATATCATGAGATCATTCCTATACATTACAAATTTGATTCTGGCGATATCAAGACGTTCATGCTATCGTCACGTGTCTACTGCTAAGTATATGGATCGATTGATATGTAAATTACATAATTAAATAACCAAAAGAATTAAATCCAAAACGAAAGTTCAATTCGATGTTGGTTCGACATCGAATTCATTTCTCAGTGAGAAATGTCTTGAAGCTTTATCGATCAATTCGTTTTTGAATTAGCTAAGACAAGCCTACACGTGCTGTCAGAGATCAGATTCCAGCATTAGAGTTTTATCATCTTACGCGAAACGGCTTACCTTCAGAAATCTCTTTTATGCTTCGCAATGCAATTGCAATTTTATTATTATTTTTATCGGACATTAGAATATTTTATTCATATTTACATTATTCATATTTTATTGTGACATTCGTTAATAATATTATCATATTCTTCTTCGCATCAACAAAGTTTAACTCAAGCTCAAAGATTTATTGTATTTTTGTGAATCTTATCATCATAAATAACGATTCAAAGTAATAAGGAACTTCAGATACGGTTCCACTTTCAGAATTTGAAAATAATATTGTGGGATAAAAGAAAAAAGACCTTGACATTGTTGTGTGCATCAAAAGTCTATAAGTCAGCTAAGCGTTATGTATATGTGCGTATGTATGTATTGACACATCGGGTCGAGACAAAGGGCAACTACGGAAAAAACTATTGACACTCAAGGGTTTACAGGATGACGTAATTAATTCGGATTAGATAGAAATATGCAGCGATTGAGCGATATGAATGTTCCGGAAATTATTTCTATGCGATCATGCGAAACATCTTAAAGTTAAGTCACGCGCAGGAGAGTTACCTTAAAAGGATCGAAAGATGCGTAAATTGCACCAAGCGAGTGAACTGTGAAGGCTGCGAGCTGAAAACTGCGAGGAGCTGCGAGCTGAGAGTAGCGAGCTGAAAACTACGTATAGCTAAGAGTTGAACGCAGAGGACAGCAAAGCTGAGTTGAGTGTGAAGAGTGTCGAGAAAAAACTTAGCGAGCGGAGAGTCTAACGAGCGAGCGATTGATTGTGCGAGAATCTGAAAAGAGTGAAGAGTAAACTGCGTCTAACTTATCTTAATTCCTATTATATGTTCTATTGCATACAATAAATATATTATATATTCCTATAGATACATATATATATATCATATTTCTAATTGCGCGATCTTTAAACTTCGCTGACATATTCTCGTCACAAAACACCACGTTAGTATGTATAGATTTCTTGCTACTGGAAGAAACTAATGAAATTTAATACGGTAAAGCGTAAAATCATGAGTAAATTTTAAAGGAAATTCACATTTTCTCTTGATGCTAAAATATTAAACGCGTCATTCATCAATCGCCACTCGATATATATTTATAAATAAATCTGTCTTATGTACTAGCTGATATTATAACCTCATATCACTTAAATTATGCTGATTTGAAAATAAAATGTCATACGAGGAAAGAATATATATTATTAAATTATATTTTACATGCTTGTTTTGTAATGATTCTTCGCATTCAAGGCGATGACTTATGCCGATTCCGAAAATGTGAAAGTCTATTATCAAACATACGAATGCCTTAAGAAATTAGACTTACCAAAAAATGAGTAATATTATTATTATGAATATGTATTATTATTACAAATTAATGGCAAACATACATTGATTGATTTATTAATAAACAAATGCTGCGGAATATTTTTCGCAACATTTTATTTATTTTATATAATGTTATTAGTCTGGTCTATTACTTCTTAAGACGAAAAAATATCAAAATAAATGCAATAATTAAATTTTGTTCAAAAATTTTATCGCGGTTACAATAATGATCATAAAAATCACGTAGGTATTTAAAAAAGAAGAAATTTAATGATATTTCACAATAATATTAGAGAATTAGCGTGTATTTATATATATATTTGTGATTAAATTATATTATTTTTATTCAAAATTTAATAACTTCAATATGATAATCGTTTCGTAACAGACAGATTATTCGTCAATTATTTCAAAATATAAACTTCATCTTAAAGAACAATTTCATAACGCTATATTTATAACGCTAATTTGATAGACATTTCTTTCTATTTAATATAAAATACGAAATGTAACTTTCAATACAATAAAAATGGTGAGACGAAAAAAGAAAAGATCACTGTATATGTTGATGATCTTCATATTCCCGCCTCGAGAAACAAATGCATAATATCCTGTCGGAATGTTTCAAGCTGGATAATTAAAATATCATGATATCTATATATTAATCATGCTCATGAAGTTTGTTCGTCTTACTCGATATTAAAAAAATTAAATGTTACAGAAGATATCATTTGGAGATAATTATAATTGTATGTATACATGCCATGTATACACGCATAGTACACACACACACACACACACACACACACACACACACACACACACACACACACACACACACACACACACACACACACACACACACACACACAAAATATATAATTATAATATATCGTGTATGTATACATATAATATTATGTTATATATATTATGTACATAACATACATAATGGGATTATCTAAAAATATTATATATAGTTATATATTTTTTCAAATATTATATCATTCAAATATATGTATGAATCATCTCAACATATTACATATAAATATAGATTATCTCATTTCCTGCACACAACAAAAGAATTAAGATTTTTGCATGAATATCCCTAAAATTGCTTTTTTTATTAACAAAAAAAGTTTATATTTATATATTTTTATATTTCTATATTTATATATTTCTGTCATATAAACTGTTATCTCACATATACTTATGCTTAAACGCAAAGGACAAATTAAATTTTTAGAATGATGTTAAGAAATGCAGATGGTATATAGAAAAATTGTAGAGATATAATGGTTTGATAAAAGAAATAGAAAAGAAAATAATTAGCTTCTTTACAGAATGGACATTTTTTACAGAATGGAAACAAGTGTACATATGCTTTAGGTATTTATATCATATTTCTGTATGTACCTATGCGCACGCGCGTATGGTATGTGCGTACGCGCGCGCGAGCGTGCGACACATTACTTCCTTACATATGTGACACATTACTTCCTTTCTTAAATTAACGAAACCAAATATCGTTACTTTGTTATCAATATATTATAATTTAATATATTAAATATATTAAACAGCATTATGTAATACCTTCCTGTACAAATAAACGAATACATACATGCATGCGTAAGTACGTATAGAGTACATATGGAGTACATATGATACGTGAGAAAATGAAGCAGGAAAAGGGAGAAGAAAATTGTATAAGTGTTTGTGTTTATATAGCTATGTACCAATTTCAAATTCTTCTAACAGCAAGATAATTTCACGAAACACCGCAAAAGAAATTATTACGATAATAAAGTGTTGTTTCAGAAAAAATATCATAAACTTTCTAGTGAAACGTGAATACAAGAAAATCTCTTCCTTCATATAGTATTTGTAAAAAACTGTTAAGAAAATTAACTGATTTTGAATGACTCATTCTCTCAAGTAAATTTTGCTTTTATGAATATATCAGAGTCTGTGAATTATTATTGCACTGTAGATCATTTTGGTGTATTAATAAAATTATACAACTTCGTATCAAGTTCTTTCTCTTTCAGTTGATAAACCATAAAAATATACTCTTCATGATGTTAAATTATCGATATTGCTTTAAGTAAATAATATTGATATCAACGGTTTATCATTTCCTTAACAATTATTATTGGAATTAATATTACATACGTAGATTTAGAATCTCATTGTTACTAAATTGACGATGCATTCTTGATAATATTGTCGTATGCGTTGTATTGAAATATTGTTGCTACATTAACACAAATTCGAACGGCATGAATTGAAGACAATGACATGCATTGCTTTAGTATTAATAATAAAATCAAACAACAAGATTTTATTATTCGAGTTCGCCTTTCAAATTTCAAATCCATATACGACTAGAAAAAAAGATTTGATAAGTATATTTGATTCTTGCTGCGCTTAGTCTCAGATTATGTGTTATCGGATGCTACATATGGCCAATACTATTATACGGAGCAGAAACTTGGTTACTCAAAATTATGTCCTTCAACAGAATAGAGGCTTTCGAGATATGGACATTGTGGACATTATGGATTCTAAGACTTTCTTGGACAAAACGCATGTCCAATGAAAACATATTACTTCATGAAATGGATGTATAGCAAATAGTAAAATAGCAAATTACATACAAAAATATGCACATACAACAACTTATTTTCAAAAAGAGATGATAAAAAGATGCGCATGTCATTTATGTTATTTCAATACATTTTCTTCAGAATTGGTTCTATTTCATTTTTTTATTATCTAAGCAGAATTCCAGAATTCTGGAATAACAGAATATGCTTCCGATATGAATAAAGAATATCATTTGATTATATTTGATTTCGATATCTCTGTACTAAATATATTAAAAATCATAATTACATAAAACGATGCTGACTTTGGATATTATTATATTTTATTCTTGTGTTTTTTTTTATTTTATTCATATGTTAGTCAATAATAGGCAAGAATACTGAAAAGACTGATTTAAATATTTAGAACTGAAAAATCCATATAAAATATATAAAATAAATAATTAAATGGATTGTATAAACTGGAATTTTATTAATATAAAATCTATCTTATTAATATAAAAAAGTACTAAAATAGAAAATAGAAAATAACATTTGGCTCTAATCATTACAGAAATTTCGTTTTGGCGGATATTCATATCTTTTGCCTTCGTATAACAATAACATATTCCAAGTATTCTAATAACATAAATAACATAAATAACATAAATAACATACGTAAATGACATGCGCATGTACGTTTTGTAACTTTTTATCTTTTCTTTTATCTCTTTTTGAAAATAAGTTGTTGTATGTGCATATTTTTGTATGTAACTATTTTGCTATTTGCTATACATCCATTTCATGAAGTAATATGTTTTCATTGGACATGCGTTTTGTCCAAGAGAGTCTTAGAATCCATAATGTCCACAATATCCATATCTCGAAAGCCTCTATTCTGTTGAAGGACATAATTTTTAGTGACCAAGTTTCTGCTTCGTATAACAGTATTGGCCATATGTAGCATCCGATAACACATAATCTGAGATTAAGCACAGCAAGAATCAAATACACTTATCAAATCTGACGAAGGTGGCTTTACCATCATTGTTGCTTCTATTTTAACTTCTTCATCGTTACCCCACTTGTCGTTAAGTGTGAAGATAAATATTTAAATTTACTATCAGTCTTTCAATCGGCTGATCATTTATATAGAGAATTATTGATAATTGCATTATCGGTATTGATGGCTGACTATCATTAGCTTGATCTTGCTTATATTGATGTTAAAGTCATATTCCTTTTCTGTCTCGTTGATAGCGTTCACGATTTCTAGAAGATAGGTTTATTCATGATACGTTGTTCTCTGAATATTCTCAATTAGTCGTGTCTCCTGTATATCGCAAATTGTTAATAGGGATGCTATTTTTTTTAATTCTTATTCAAATGCTTTCAAATGTTAGCTGGAATATTTTCCCCATGTTAAATAAGAATAGTGAGAGTATGCATTCTTGCCGAATCCCTTTGGCAATTCTTATATTGCTAGCTTGCGAAGCGTGATTTAATTTAAAACTTTGTTGATCCAGTATAGTTCATAAATTATCCGGATGTCCTTTTCATCAATTGGTTTCTTGCGAGATCGGTATTAATAAATCATATCGTATGTTGTCAAATGCTTTTTGATAATCGATAAATATATCCTTCATACAAATATATCCTTCCGTTGGTCATAGCATTTTTATATGAGTAATTGCATACAGTATAGTGTCTCTCTCGTGTCTAGACTGTTCTTAAAACCAAACTGGAAATGGATATCATGTAATGCAAATATGAAATCAATATCATGTAAATCATATTTGTATAAATGTAATATATGGCATAAGATTAATTACGACGAAGATGCACAAAATTTATTTCATATGTATTTTTATTTTAATAAGAAAATTTATGTAGGATTTATCCCAGATTAAATTCTAGAGGACACATTATATAATTTTATTTATAATTGCCTTTGTTAAAGATCACTAATGATACGAAAAATATGTTGATAAAAACATAAGATTAGTAGAAACATAAGAGATATTTTTAGATAATAAGTCGACTTGTTTTAAGAAAATGTTGTAAGAAAATTGACGTATTTTATCGCCGTTTAAAGATGTATTATCTTTTAGAAATAATGACTCAACTTAATTTATGTTATCGCTTTTCCAATATAAATACAACCCAAGAATTGATAATTCATACTAAAACTCAACGTATTACAGATCGCTTAATATGTTAAATGATTTCTACTATATCAATATGAATATATTCGTGTTACTCGCATGTCTGTTGATAAGGTATTATTGATGTATAACGTAGTAAATTTATAGAAACTAGTAAAATTATTACAAACAATATATTCGCATAAGAAGAAAACGCATAAAAAATGGAGATATAATATAGATACAAATTGATATTCCCCATATTGATATCCTTATATTTTCCTACATTACTTTCAATTTTTTCTACATCAGATAAGTTTAAGCGTATCATTAATACAAAACTTCTTGTTCATCACGATATGACAGTGTGTTTTATTTCATCATCTAAGATGGAATGCGTCCTCTTACGATTCCTTTTTCCATCAACTGTTTTCTGGAGATTTTTATCAGTCATTGAAATAAATTCCCCGTTTATATTGATGATATTTAACAGCTTAGCGATTTACTGAATTATTTTTGAACTGTATTGATGAATAGTCGTCACCATATACAATTCTTGGTGAATTTCAATTGATATTATATTTTCACTGTTTCAAAATTTAATTGTTATGCTGTGTTTGAATTACATTGGCATATCTTCAACATACATTACTCAGTCACTAAAAATCACAATAAGAAAAAAATTAAACTTGTGGCAAAATTTTGACTGAAAATTACGCTTACAAGATCATGTGTACAAGACACGTTTGTTTCAATTATTACCTAACTGCATTACTCATCAGCTACCTTTCACATATAGATGTAAAATTAATAAAAAGCTTAGTCTTCTTATCAAATTTACATTATGAAGTAATATGGAGAGTAAAAATGCTTTACACTTTTTTTCTTTTTTTTGAACATAAATCATTTAATATAATCATTTAATATAAACCATTGCGTTCCTTATGCTCTTAAATTGTAATGTAAACGTACAATTATTAGATTCACATATCCTACATATCCTATTCATATCAATAAAATATTTATCGGATTATGTTTCAAGAAGTCTGCAATAGCTGCGATGTTTTTATTTATTCAACTTGATGGGTAGCCACTGCACTCATTGTTTTCTATATTCTTTCCTTATCCTTTCTCCTTTTCTGTTCATGAAATCTAATATATCAATCATGAAAAGATGTTCCCCGAATATAATGCCCCTTCATTATAAGCCCGTTTGATTATTTCCAAAGTTTTTACAGCAGCTAAATCGACTTCAAAACAATATCTAATCGCAATAAGTTGCTTCTCTTCCGAGTTTATAATGTAATCAACAAATATATTTCATAAAATATACCTTTAGCAAGATAAAAGAAAATCATATCATTGCCTATTTTTATCTAATAAATAAATAAAGTATTGCAATCTAAAAATAGAAAACATATAAATAAATATGTCTTAAAAACATATACCGATGAATATTATAATCATATGTTTATATTTGAAAACAGAATATTGTTATGAATAGGAAAGAGAGTATATAATATTAGACGATATTTTGTAAATACAATACTTTATATGTTTGATTATAATTACATTTTTCAGATTTAAGGCAATAGCTTATGCTACCGATATCGAAAAATTGAAGGACTATAAAATTTACCATAAATGCCAAAATGAGTTAAACTTATCGGCAAGTAAATATTACACATATCGATATTTAGATGATATTTAGATAGTAATAATAAATATATATTACTTTGTTGAAACATTCGATGAAACGAGATATTTATTATATTTGAAGAAAGAAAAGATAGAAAACGTAGTATTTAATCATTAAATGTAATAATTTCAATTAATTGTAAAGTTATAATTACCCTAGATATTTTCCCCTTATTTGAAAACAAGAATTTAACATTTTTACAATAAACGTAATTTTTTATTGCAAAGAATAAGCACGGTAATATCTTACGATAAAGCAACTAATATTAAAATAAACGGAAGTTCCATTTCATAAAATCTATTAAATAACTTTTATTTATTACAATATTTATTTAATACAAGAGTTTAATGCTTAAGCTATACACATTTGAAATACACATTATCTTAGGAAATCATTGCATGAATATGCATAATAAATTTCAGCAAACGCTAAGGATCCAAGAATACTCAGATGTGTTGGTGTAAAAAATAATCTGGTATATAAATGTATACATATAAGCAACCTATCTATATAAAAATTTACAGAATATTAACAAACAATTTGTATTATCTTTAAAAGATGAAGAAAATATAAATGGAATTATAAATGAAATTAAATGCATTAATTCTACTTCACTGCGATTTCAATAATGATTTTTCAAACTAACTTACTTTAGAAAGCATTTAATTTTTATTTTCAATAACATATGTAAAAGCATATATCTCTGTTACAAAAATTTTGCATAAATCATTTCATGTTCATTCAAAACGCGTTAGTGATGCGTTTTTACAATTTATGAACGCATAATCATTTTATAGTAAAAAGGAAATTATGATTAATATTTTCTTAATGTCTTGATATCTAAATTTATTATATTATTTTTTCTGTGCTTAATATAAATGTTTAAATAAAGCTGCAAATTATCTATTTTTAGTATGATGAAAACGGTGCAGTCATTAAAGATAAAATGCTCGCTTACTGCAAAGATCTTTTCGCTTCTGAAAAAAAAAAGGAAAGAACAAAAATCCTATCGAGATGTATTGATTGGAGTAATTAAGACATTCTACTATCTACATATTATTTATAATTATAACACTAATGAATTTCATTCGTTTTGCTAGAGATTAAAATAATTAAGAACAAGAAGTCATAAAAATATCATTTAAAGATAGTTATAGACATAAATGATAAGAGTATATTGTTAAGTAAATTGATATAATGATTTGAGCAAGATCATCTTGTGCATCTAGTAAAATAGTAGAAAATTATTATTTTAGAGTAGAATAAATAATTGAAAAGAAAAATAATTATTATGTGTCGCATTCGGCTATCTTATCAGATATGAAGAGACAATCAAAGAGCGAGTTAGAATATGATTTATAATTAAAGTGAATGTGAATAAAGTTTTAATTTTCAACTTTTAATTTTGTTATGCGATTTTCTAGATTCAAATATCTATAATTATTGTGTTTGTCTTGAAGTAAACCACAATCATGAAAATAAATATTTTTATTTAAAAGAGCAGAGATAAGCTCCGCTAAGTTTTATTTCTTTGGAATTTTCAGCTAGAAAAAAGAACAATATAAAACCTTGAAATCCTCCCCGAAACTCAATTTGTATATGAAAAATTTTCTTTCATATTCTCAATAATATTGCACAAAATTGATGGAATTGATTCAAATGAAACATCGTGTACTTCGAATATTATATATCAATTGTGTAAAAACTATTATACATATCGATTATATATAATTAAATGATATATGAAATTAATGTCGTTATCGAGAAATCCTAATTTGAAGTCATGTTTATTAAAATTTATGTCTCATCGATTTTTATCTTATTGATAGAACTTTATAAAATAGAAATACATAATGACGCTATAAGTAAATCGAAACATACACAATAACTTGATCTTCAAATGTTCTTGAAACTATAGGAAACTTCTATTTAAACAAAGAATATAGCTTTGCCGAAAATATTAATATTAGATTATAGGTATTTATTCTCTATAACTTAGAGAAGTGAACTTCTTCTTAATATTTATAATTTCCTAATGCATTTCATAACAAAACATTAAATTCTCAGAATAAAGGAAAGAAATACGTATACATGATAGAAATATATATACATATACATATACATATATAGAAATACATATACATAACAATATACAAATATTGTATCATAAATATTACATATTATATATATATATATATATATATATATATTTATACAGTTGATTGTATAAATATATATATATATATTTCTTTATTTCATTTCTCTCTAATTAATTGCTGATTAAGGGAATGAATACCCAGGAACTAATTACGACAAAACGATCGCATATATTGAGTGTAGTTTAATATATAACATATTAACTTTTGTATCGAAACTCATATAAAAGAAAATATCTCTTATCACATTACACCGACAAAAAGAAAATGATACTAAAACTTACATATTAATTCACATTAATTACTAATAATTCACATTTTATCCTCTCAATATTTTATGCTTGTATGATTTCATTGTATGGGATGATGTAGAATCTATGCGTTACCGTTAAATTGTAAAGTATTATGGTGCATTAACAAAATATAATTGCAAATATAACTGCGCAGAAATTATTCCAGAAAATAAGAAAGATATGATGATCATGATATTAATTCCTTAATTCGTTGCGTTAAAGTGATATTAATCCTTTATCATTTCTTCAATCAAATATAGATTTAATGTTACATATTGCTTTGAAATGGTAATTTATTATAGCCTTATTCTCTGTGACTACTGTTCGCTGCATTAAACTATGATCAGTATGTTAACTTAAATTAAAACCGATTAATCAATTTTAGAAGAATGTAGTCTATGAATGTTAAAATTATTTAACATTCATGAGCAATGAAAATGAGTCAGATATATTTCCAAAAGTCCTGCCATCTACGCTTACATATTTCATATTTTCTGAGCGGAGGTTTGGTCTATAGTGTACGAAAGTATAATATATTATCTAAAATTGAAGTTGCGATGAAACTGCGAGTTTTCTCAAAAGGCGCTATTTAAGAACAATAATATTTTCGCGTTACGTCAGAATACATCTGGTATGTTAGAGCAATTAAAATTGCATCATAAAACCTGCTTTTTGTAAAATAATTTCAATGCTCTTCTCCAATAGGAAAATTTTAGATTTATTTATTTTTCTTCCCAATTTTTTCTTGTATGTACAAATACGAAATAATGTTTAATTTTATATAAATATAACGTCATTCTCTCATATCATTATTTTTTTCCTAGATGATATTCTTTTCCCATAAATGTTAAAATTAGATATCATTAAATAATTCTTTATCCATAAATGTAACGATCTTTTGATATAAAAAATGTCATTGATAATTATTTATTGCAGTAACATGAACGTGCGCTTTAACTCGTTTTTAATTAAAAATAAGATACAAATGATATAGTCTTTTAATATATGTTTACTCACAGTATAAATATGACAGCAAGCAAGTTAAAATCCATCCCAGGAATACTACAGAATATAACGATAGCCTTATTGATAGCCTTATAAAAACTAGCAATATCGTTAAAATCCATCATTTATGAAAGATACTATAACTTCTGTCATAAAATTCACGCAAACGAACGAACGCAACAAATGACAAGATAGAATATATTTATGCGAAACCTATAGTAGAAATGATTATTAAATATCCACTGCTGTTAAATCAGTTGACTTTCAGATATGATTCGATAATCCATATATATGGTGAAAAATGGCGAGAACTTTCGAAAAGCACTTATATGTTACCATCGTCTTCGTAAAAATATCTTAAATTTCTTAAACTTCAAACAAGTGTCCATCAATGAGTATTCATGGATAAAAAAATTTAAAAATACTCAAATAACGTTATGTATTGTATGCTATTCAAATCGTTTTCTCTAATCCGGCTTTACATACAACAATCGAATATTTGTTTATTTATAAAAGATCTAAATAGATGATTTATAATAATAGATCGCTCATGACTCGCGTATATTATGAGAAAAAGAGTGATTAGAGTAGAAGAGTCATTATCTAAAATTTATATTTCTTGATGTTTCGTTGTTTCCATTCTTCATAATTACTGATACTTATTGATTTATGAATTCGTTTGTGTTAACTTACATCTTTTCTTGAAGTAAAATTTCGAAAAGAAGTCGTATTGTTTTCAGGATGAAAAAATGTTATGATATGTTAAGTAAGGATCACTATTTCTTTTCTATCTACATCTATTCTTATCTATCTATTCTTTTCCATCTGCATCATAAATATATCGAACTCTTGATGTACATTATTTTACAGCATTAGAATCTTTCATTCTTTTCTATTTACAAACATTATGTATAAATAACAAATATTATGTAAATAATATTTTTATTGGACACATTTGGAGGATATATTCTTCATTGGAGGTTACAATTTTTTAATATAAAACGTATACCATAGAAATAGTTTATTTAATATAATTTAATATATACATACTATTTATTACATATCAAACATTTAATATATATGTGTATATATATATATATATATATATATATATATATATATATATACATATGCATACGCGTATATTTTCATAGTTATATTTCTTATAGTATGAGACAAGATGTGTAATTTTCGAAAAACATTTGATGCTACAATTTTTCACATTTCTGTACCAGAAATATAGTCAATCGTAAATTAATTACATTACTTATATTAGAATCATACTTGCTCATATTTATTAATTCATTATGCACGTTATTCATTTCGATATCGTATATTTATTTAACTATATTTATATACATTTACATTTCTATTATATCCATATTCATTATATACGTTACATACAAGAAGGTCACAAAAGCAACCTTCTATCTTAATTATAGCTACTCTACGCCATCTGAATTAACAAATTTGTTTCCAGTTACCATCTGTTTCATGATACCTACTCACCAATAATTTATTACTGATAATTATGTCACATAATTAGGCCATATCACGCAATAACTTATTAAAGATAAGCATGACCCAATATCATTAACGACTCATAATGTAGCGCAACGAATTAATATTATTGTCAATATATTTTATAACATAGCGATATGATGATATTCCTGCTTATCATACGTAAATTATGTATATCAGCAAAGAATATTATACAATATTATATTTTTATAATTTCTTTTTATCATCCCGGAAATTTATTACAAGTTATCACTAACGTTTAGTAATACGTATGACAGTTGTAGATGTTATAAAGTCTTGAAGAGTATATATGGCATATGCTTATATTTTTATAAATTAGGAAATACGCGCGCGCATACAAACATATATATATAATATAACATTATATACATTATATACACAACATACATATATATATAATAGAATTATATAGAAATATTATATACAGTTATTTCTTCAAATATTATATCTTTCAAATATATATATGAATTATCTCAACATATTTCATACGAATATGAACAATCTTATTTTCTGCATGTATCGAAGGAATTAATACTTCTTCATGAATATTACTAAAATTGTTCCTTATGTTAACAAAAAAAAGTTTATCGTTTTCATATAAAATAGTATCTCACATACAGTAATGCTCCCATGTAAAAGACAGATTAAATTTTAAAAATGCAGATCATAAAAATTGTAGAGATACAACGGTTTCATAAAAGAAAAAGCAAAAAGAAATGATTAGTTTAAATTCTTTACAGAAAGGGAACAAGTGTACGTATGGTTTAGACATTTATATATTTCTGTATGTTACATATAATAAACGTGGATATATGTGAATGTGTGTGATCGTGCTTTCCTTCTTAAATTAATGAAAACAAATACCATTATTATTTTTGTTATTTTGTGAATTAATATATTATTATATCACAATAAATTAATATATTAATACATTATAACATATTACTTTTTTATTTTCTTATTAATATATTATAATTTAATATATTATATAAATTAAATAGCATTATGTGAAATCACCCTACACATATATGTACATGCATGCATGCGTGAGTACATGTCGGTACATACAAGTATATAATATAAAGTATGTATATAACATAATATATAACCTATGAAACTCAAGCAGGAAAAGGAAAAGAAAATTCTATATGATTTTGTGTTTATATAGCTGGTGATTTCGAATTCTTCGAAATGACAACAGGTTAATTTCAGGAAACACCGCAAAAACACCAAACACCAAAAAAAATTATTACGATAATAAATTGTTGCTTCAGAAAAAATATCATGGTCTCTCAAGGAAAATGAATAGAAGAAAATCTCTTCCTTTATGTAGCATTCGTAAAAACCTGATAAGAAAATTAAGTCATTGTGAATGACTCATTCTCTCAAGTAAATTTTGCTTTTGTGAATATATCAAGATCTGTAAATTATTATTGCACTCTAAATTATTTTGGTGTATTGATAAAATTATACAACTTCGTGTCAAGTTCTTTCTCTTTCAGTTCGCAAACCATAAAAATATACTCTTAGTGATGTTAAATTATCGATATTGCCTCAAGTAAATAATACTGATATCAATAGTTTATCCTTAATTATTATTAATGGAATTAATATTACACGTATATATATTTAGAATCTCATTGTTACTAAATTGACGCATTCCTGATAATATTGTCATCGTTGTATTGAAATATTGTTGCTTCGTTAACACAAATTCGAACGGCATGAATTGAACACAATAACGTGCACTATTTTATTAATAATAGAATCAAACAATAAAATCAGATTTGATTATTCGAATTCGCCTTTCAAGCTCCAAGAAAAAAATTGTCTACGACCAGAAAAAAATTTAGAATACTTGGAATATGTTACTGTTATATGAAGGCAAGAGATATGAATATCCGCCAAAACGAAATTTCTGTGAATGATTCTAGCCGAATGTTATTTTCTATTTTCTACTTTAGTACTTCTTTATATTGATAAAATAGCAATAAAATTCCAGTTTATACGTTCTACTTATTTTACATATTTTATATGGATTAGATGGATTTCCTATGCAGTTCTAAATATTTAAATTAGTCTTTTCAGTTTTCTTGCCTACTAGTGAATAACATATGAGTAAAATATAAAAAGAAATATAATAAAATATAATAACGTTTAATTTCACCCAAAATCAGCATCGTTTTATATAATTATGACTTTTGTAATATTTTTAATACACACATACCGAAATCAAATGTAATTAAATGATATTCATTATTTATGACATATTCTGTTATTGCAGACATTCTGCAAAAAAAATTTATTGGTATAATATAAATAACATGCGTAAATAACATGCGCATGTGCGTTTCATAACTTTTTATCTCTTCCTTTTATATAAGTAAAATAAGTTCATGTAATGTATATACATATCTTTTTATGTTAACTATTTTGCTATTTGCTATACAACCATTTCATGGCTTGATTTTTAAGTTATGGATAAGCTATAAGTATGATAACCTATATCGGCCATCTGTACTGCGATGGATTATAAAAGCGCCTTTAACATTCTCCTATGTTTTCACGTAGAATGGATATTTAGTATTAGAATAAGTGAAATCAAATGACGTGTTGCAAGAATACAGAAATATTGATAGCCATTGAAACGTGCCGTTTCTCGCAAAATGAATTTTTTCAGAACAAGAAATCGAAGAAATGGCTAAAGAAATCGTATATTTAAAATATACGTGGAATTCGCATTGATAAATATAAGCATGATTCATTTATATGTAATCCTTAATTATTTATTAATTATTAATAAACAATGTTCCATTTAAAAATATTATCACGAATCTACGTGATAAAATTCTTTATAAAAATTCTACTCGATTCATTTAATGATCATTATGAAGTTTATGATGTATTAAATTTGCATACCGATAATATATAATAATAATATATATATAATATATATATATAATATATATATATAATAACATATGAAAATCATTGTATGCGTGCACCTATCTGTTTATAATCAGAATTCTATTAGAATTAGAAATAATGTATACGATTTTCGGAAATATATATGCATATATATATATATATATATATATATATGAGACACATACACAGATGTACGCATAAGGCGTATTGAATACATAATATATGTATAATATATGTATATATGTATATGTAATATAATGCACATATAATTGATATAAACGTTTAATTTTACTATACTATAGAAGGACCGTGATAAAAATATTTCTTGTTAAAAATATTACTTCGGAAAAAAAAGTCTCGGAAAAAAGTACGCGTAGTTCTTAATAATGAATAAAATACATTATTTCACTATAATTTTAACATTTGCATATCAAATGGAAGTTATACGAAGACACTATCATCTGTACAAATATTATTTGTACAAATATCATTTGATATTTAAATATTATGCAAATATGAAATGAATATCATATAAATGATATTTGTACAAATGTAATATGGCATAAGTATATGGCATAAGATTAATTACGACAAAAATGCACAAAATTTTGTGCATTTTTTGTGTATTTTATATATACTTTTCTTTACACAAGAAAATTTATACAGAAAACCAATACAGATTATATAATTCTATTTATATTTATCTTTCTTAAAAATACCTAATGATACGAAAATATATGTTAATAAAACAAAAGTACATAAAATTAATAAAAACATAAAAATATTTTTAGACATAACTAATTTTGTTTTAATGTAAGAAGATTAACGCTCTTTACCATTGTTTAAAGATGTATGCGTTTCCGAATTGCTTTCAGAAATATAGGTTAAACTTAATTTATGCTATCGCTTTTCCGATATAAATACAACGCAAGAATTGGTAATCCGCAGTCCACACTAAAACTCAAGGTATTGTAGATTGCTTAACACATTACAAATAATTTGTGCTATCGCAATATGAAGGCGTTTCTGTTACTCGCATGTCTGGTGGTAAGTTTATGATTTTATTGATATTTAATATAGTAAATTTATAGAAACCAGTAAAATTATTACAAACAATATATTCGCATAAGAAGAAAACTATAAAAAATAAAAATATATACACAAGAAATACACCTACAAATTGATATTCCACAAATTAAAACCTTCGTATTTTTTTATGTTCTTCATATATTCCTTCGTCCTTCAATTTTTCCTATATCAGATAAGTCCTGTATCATTAACGTACCATTAATACAAAACTTTTTAATTGATGATGATGTGATAGCGTGCTTTTTCATTATCTGAAATGGAATGCGTTTTTTTACAATACCTTTTTTACAATCCCTTATAATCAACTGCTTTTCACTTATTTTTATTGGTCATTGAAACAGATTTCTAAAGTTTTCGTAGCAACTAAATCGACTTCAATATTTAATACATAACAATATTTAATCGCAAGAAATCGTTCCTATTCCGAATTCATGATGCATTTAAGAAATATATTTCATGCAATATGCATGCTTTCAGCAGGAAATGAAAAGATTTTTCATTGTCTGTCTTTATCCAAAAAGATATTATAATATAAAAATAAAAAACATAATAAATATTAAAATAACATAAATAATATAAATAAATATATTTTAAAAGCATATGAATATTATAACCATACATTTATATTTGAAAATAGAATATTGTTATAAATAGGAAGAAGAAAATATAATACTAAACAATATTTTGTAAATACGATATTTTATACATTGGATTATGATTATATTTTTCGGATTTAAGACAATATTATATGCTGCCGATCCCGAAAAATTGAAGGCCTTCTATAAATCATACCACGAATGCCAAAAAGAGTTAAACTTATCGGCATGTGAGTATTACATATATCGATCGAATATTTATGCATTAATAGTAAATATATATTATTTTGTAGAAACATTAGTTAAAATATTTATCATATTTGAAAAAAGAAAAGATGAAAAACGAAGTATTTAATAATTAAATTACATAATAATTCCAATTAATTGAAAAGTTGTAATAATCTTTGATATTTTCTCCCCTTTGGAAACAAGAATTTAACATTTTTCCAATAAACATAATTTTTTATGGCAAAAAATAACTGCGTATAAGCATGATAGTATCTTACGATAAAGCAAATAATATTAAACTAAATGGAAGTCCCATTTAATAAAATCTATTACTATCTATATATAACTTTTATTTATTACAACATTTATGTAATACAAGAATTTAATATTTAAGCTACATTACGCTGAAATTACCTTAGAAAATCATTGTATGAATAAGCATAATTTCTAAATTTCAGCAAATAATGAGGATCCAAGAATACTGAGATGTGTTGATATAAAAAATAATCTGGTATGTATGTAAATGTATATTTATAAGCAACCTATCTATATAAAAATTTACAGAATATTAGCAAACAACTATCTTTAAAACATGAAGAAAATATAAATGAAATTATAAATGAAATTAAATGCGTTAATTCAACTTCACTGCGATTTCAATAATGATTCTTCAAACTAATTTGCTTTAAAAAGCATTTTATTTTTATTTTCAATAACATATGTAAAAGCGTTATATATCTTTCATAAGAATTTTGCATAAATCATTTCATCTTCATTCAAAACGCCTTAGTGATGCGTTTTCACAATTTATGAACACATAATTTATCAATGCATAATTTTAATAGTAAAGAGGAAATTATTATTAATACTTTCCTCTTTTACTGCCTAAATTTATAATATTATTTAAAATTTTTTTTATATATGCAATAAAGCTATTTAATATATGCAATAAAGCTACAAATTATCTAATTTTAGTTGGATGAAAACGGTGCAGTCAACAAAGAAAAATTGCTCGCTTACAGCAAAGATCTTTTTTATCCTGGAAAAGAAAATGAAGGAGAAGAAATCCTATCGGACTGTATTGATTGGGGTAATTAAGACATTCTACTATTTACATATTATTTATGATTATAATTTACTGATGAATTTCATTCGTTTTGCTAGAGATTAAGATAATTAAGAACAAGAAGTCACAAAAATATCATTTTCAAAGATAGTTATAGACATGATAAGAATACATTATTAAGCAAGTTGATATAAATTTAAGATCATCTTGTGCATCTAGTGGAAAATTATTATTTTAGAATAGAATAATAATTGAAAAGAAAAGTTACGTATCGCATTCAACTATCTTATCAGATATTGAAGGGTCAATCCGAAAGCGAGAATGTGATTTGTGATCAAAGTGCATGTGAATGAATTTTTAATTTTCAATTTGTTATATCTTCCTAGTATCTGTAATCATTGTATTTGTCTTGACGAAAACCATAATCACGAAAATGAATATTTTTATTTAAAAGAGCGGAGATAAGCTCCGCTAAGTTTTATTTCTTTGGAGTTTCCAGCTAGAAAAAAGAATAATATAAAAGCTTTAAGTCCTCCCCGAAACTATTCAATTTGCATTTCAAAAATTTTCTTATGAATAACATTATAGAAAATTGATGAAATTGATTCAAATACAATATCGTGTATTTCAAATATCATATACTGATTATTTAAAAAGTATTGGATATATTGACGGTTAATTATAATTAAATAACATATGAAATTAATGTCATTATGCAAAAATTTTTGTTTCAAGTATTTATTAAAATTTATGTCTCATCGATCTTTATTGCAAGAATTTTATAAAAGAAAAATAATATTGTTATATTATATAAATCGAAATATATACAATGACTTGATTTTCAAATGTTCTAAACTTCTCATTTAAACAAAGAATACAGCTTTGACGAAAATATTAATATTAAATTTAAAGGTTTTTAAAGATCTAAGAGGATTTAAGAGTTTATGATTTTAAAGGAACTTAAAGATTTGACTGTTAATTAAAGAATCGCTTTTTAATATTCATAATTTCCTCATTCATTTAACAAAACAGATTAAATCCACAGAATAAAGAAGAGAAATATATATATACATGATCTTATACATGTATATGTATGTATGTATGTATATATATATATATATATATATATATCATATATGGAGAGAGAGAGAGAGAGAGAGAGAGAGAGAGAGAGAGAGAGAGAGAGAGAGAGAGAGAGAGAGAGAGAACTATAAAAATATCACGCTTTGATAAATCGCGCATATATCGCAGCATGTTATCTATTCATAACTGATATAGAAAAAAAAAGATAATAACGGCCGAAATCTCATACGTTAAAATAACACACGCACACACACGCACACACACAATTTATATAGATATATATAATTCTCTTTTTCAAATTATTTAAAACGAAAAACATACTAAATTTTCATTGTTTGCATTACTGTAAATATTGTTATACTTAATATTCTTATAATTATATGGTTCCTTCTCAATGGTTACATGCGGGTGTGTAACGATAAAGTAGGAAAAGAGAGAAAAAAGGATAAAGAAGAAATAGTTGGATAGTTCTATATATATATATATATATATATATATATATATATATATATATATATATATATATATATATATCTACAAACAAACATCTTTATTTCATCTTATTTTAAATAATTGCAGGAAATAAATGCCCAGGAACCAATTACAATAAAACGATTGCATTCGTTCAGTGTGCTTTAGACCGTAACATAATACATCTTATAGTAAAAGAAAATAATACTTCTGATTAAGTAACAATAAAAGGAAAAGGTGATAATGAAGAAAAGATAATAAAGATAATAAAACTTACGCATTAATTATTAATAACTCACATTTTATTTCCATAAGTATATTTTATTCATGATTTCATTGATATGGAATGGTATAGAATCTATGTGTTACCATTAAATTGTAAAGTATTATGGTGCATTAATAAAATATAATTGCAAATGTAACTGTGTAGAAATTATTCCAGAAAATATGAGAGATATGATAGTCATAATATTAATTCCTTAATTCCTTGCGTTAAATAGATAATAAGTCTTTATCATTTCTACAATCAAATATAGATTTAGTATTACATATTGATTTGACATCGGAATTTTATTATAGCCTTACTTCCCATGATTACTCTGAGCGTTGCATTAAACTATGATCAGTATATTAATTTAAATTGAAAGCGATTAATCTAGTTTAGAAGAATGTAGTCTATTAAAATTATTTGACATTTACAAGCAATGAAATTGAATCAGATATTTTCCGGTCAGATATAATTCCGGATTATTATAACGGTAGTTCAAGTAGTTCCAACTGCCATCTACGCTTACATATTTCATACTTTCTGAGCGGAGGTTTGGTCTATAGTGTACGAAAGTACAATATATTAACCAAAATTAAAGTTACGATGATGCTGCAAGTTTTCTGGCAACATTTAAGAACAACAATATTTTCGCGGTACGTCAGAATACTTTTGATATGTTAGAAGAATTAAAATTGCATCATAAAACCTGCTTCTTAACATAACATAATATAAAATTTTCAATGCTTCATTAGGAAAATTTTAGATTTATTTATTTTTCTTCCCGATTTTTTGTGGATGCATATACAAATACGAAATACGAAATAATGTTTAATTTTATACAAATACAACGACATATTTTTATTTTTTTCTTGATAATCTTTTTCTATAAATATTAAAATTACATATCATTAAATATATTATGCATAAATTTAACGATCTCTTGATAACAAAAATGTCATTGATGATTATTTATGCAGTAACATAAACATGCTCTTTAACTAGTTTTTAACTTAAAATAAGATACAAATGATATAGTCTTTTAATATATGTTTATTCATAGTTTAAATGTGACAATTACGGCAAGCAAGTTAAAATCCACCTTAGGAACACTACACACACAGAATAACGATCGTTATTGATAGTCTCATAAAAACTAGCAATATCGTTAAAATCCATAATCTATGAAAGATACTATAGCTACTGTCACAAAATTCACGCAAAGGGTGAATGCAACAAATGGCGAGATGGAATATATTTATGCAAAACCTATAGTAAAAACGATTATCAAATATCTACTGTTAAATCAGTTGATTTTCAGGTATATAGATTTGATAATTCATATATATGGTAAAAAATAGCGAGAAGCACTATTGTGTTATCATCGTCTTCGTAAAAATATCTTAAATTACTTCAAACAAATGCCCATTAACGAGTATTCATGGATAACAAAATTTGAAAATACTCAAATAACGTTATGTGTCGTATGCTATTCAAATCGTTTTCCATAATCCGGCTTTATGTACAACAATCGAATATTTGTTTACTTGTAAAAGATTTAAATAGATGATTTACAATAATAGATCGCTCATGACTCACGTATATTATGAGAAAGAGAATGACTAGAAAGGAAGAATCGTTATAAAATTTATTTCTTGATGATTCGTTGTTTCCATTTTTCATAATTACTGATGCTTATTGATTTATGGATTCGTTTATGTTAAATTATATTATTTTTTCAAGTAAAATTTCGAAAAGAAGTTGTATTGTTTTCAGGATGAAAAAATGTTATAATAATAGAAATGTTAGGATCACTATGGAAAAGTAAGGATCACTATTTCTTTTCTATCTACATCTATTCTTATCTATTTATTCTTTTCTATCTGTATCATAAATATATCATATTCTTAATATATATTATTTTATAGCATAAGAATGTTTTGTGCTTTCCTATTTATACAAATATTCTGCTAATAACATTTTTATTAGGCACATTTGGAGGGCACGTTCGTTACAATTTTTTAATATAGAACATGACATAGAAATGACATAGAAATAGTTTATTTAATATAATTTAATACTATTTACTATATACCATATATCTAATATATACGTAATATATGCATAAACATATGCGTTCGTATAATATATTTTCATAGCTATATTTCTTCGTATGAGACAAGAATGATGTGTATAACTTTCGGGAAACATTTGACGCTACAATTTTTCACATTTTTGTACAGCAAATATAATCAATCGTAAACTAATTATATTAATGATATTAGAATCATACTTGCTTCATGTTTATTAATTCGTTATGCATGTTATTTATTTCGTTATAATACATTTATATATATATATATATATACACATATATATACATATTTATGTACATTATATACATATACATTACATACATTACATACATTAGATTATACATACAAGAAGATTATATAATTATCCTTCTATTCAATTATATCATTTGAATTAATAAATTTGTTTTCAGTTTCCATCTTTCATGATATTTAATCACTAATAATTTATTATTGATAATTATGTCACTTAATTACAGCATATCATGTTAATTTTCGTAATTATTGTAGCAGATAAACATGACCCAATATGACTAACGATTCATAATGAAGCGCGATGTATTATTAACATTGTTAATATATTACAAATATCTTATAATATAGCTATATAAAGACATCCATGTTTATCGCGAATTGAATTAGGCATATCGGCGGTGAATTATATAATATTATATTTTTATAAATTAATAGGACATACACACACATACACACACACACACACATTAGATTCTTAATAGTATAAATTTCGCTCCAAAAGACATAGATCAAATAAAAATTTCGTTCGACAGCCACATGTAAATATGTTATATGTTACATTATGGAGAAAAGAGAAAAGACTTTGTTTTTAAAAGGATAATAGATAATTATACAGAAATATTATTTTTACAGAAATTTTTCTTTTGTATGCATATTACACTCATTAAGCTTAAACTCATTAGAATTTAATGTGCTAATATAATTTATAAATGTATATAAATTAAATAATATTTAATGTCATTTAAGATATACGGTTTAGCAGTTAAGTATGTAAATATATAAAATTTTAATAAATTTTATTATATAGATTTTTTGCCCATCCTAATTTTACATCGTAAAATTTATCATAACATTTTTCTGTATATATACATTTGTTCTAGCAATATTAACTATAAAAATACTAAATTGATATTCCTTTTAAGCCAAATTTTCAAATGAGATATTAAAGATAAGTATTAAGAGAAATATTGTCGATCATTTTATTAATATACCACGGATGACCTCCACGGCGCGATTAGAATTTACAATAGCGATTACAAGCGGCCGATTTAGTAATCAATATATTAAGGAACAATCACATATTTATTTACATACATATTTATATATATATACATTATATATACAAGACGCTAACCTTGTATGGAAAAATTTAAACAAAGGATACTATACCGTCCTGCCATAATAAAATCTTCGTAACAATAAAAAAGTTATTAAAAATAATTGATTGAAATTTGCAAATGACGTCTGTCTCATGGCTGTAACAGAAATTAACTCCATAATGACTTCGACATTATGTTCTAATGTTCTAATTAAATGACGCGTAAGAACAAGTTTCGCGGAAGAACTAGTCACACGGAAACCTTCGAAGTAATCAAAACCGTAACAATTCCAGGCCATCTGAATTTTCTTATCGTCAAGGCAGAAAAAATCAGCGAAATAAGATAACAATAGTCCTGTCTTCTTCAATCCCGCGAAAATTATCTTTTAAATGTATAAATATATAAATATATAAATATATAAATATATAAATATGGCTCGACTAAAAGATCAATTATTTGGTCAAGTTTGAATGTATTAACTCGTTCACATTGCGTTCAGACTATCGGATGCAAAAATATGCAAGATGTCCTGCATGGGAAGTTGCATAGAAAACAATTGTTTCTCTTTTTCACAACTTCAGTCTTTGAAACGATTCATAGCATCTGAATTATCGGAATATCCTAAATTTGCCCAGAGGATTCTAGAATAACCACTATAATCGCCGGATTTCAATCATATGACTTCTTTTTCGGCAAAATTCAAATATAATGTTAGATATAGTAACAGTTATTACGAATCGTCAGTAATATTAAACAAAGCACATTAGAAGAAGTTTTTACGAATTTTCATAG
Organism: Eciton burchellii; assembly: GCA_020341155.1. Lineage (NCBI taxonomy): Eukaryota > Metazoa > Arthropoda > Insecta > Hymenoptera > Formicidae > Eciton > Eciton burchellii. Next base: position 1,380,555 of record JAHMML010000024.1, read on the forward strand.
AAGAATTGAGTTTTGCATAAATATATATGGTGCGTACTTTGAAAAAATTTATCATCACTTATTTAATTAGCATGACAGCTAATTAAGTCGAAAATGATAACTCGTTAGTTTCAGCAATTTCCCATAGAACATTATAGAAAGGCAAAGCACTTAGATACAAGGTTTAATGTTGCACGATACACTAAACTCACAATTTATGATTAACAAAAGCTCTAAAACCCAATATGGCTCTATGGCGAAAATAAGCGTCCTATGGCTTTACCTGCCGTATGCGCCAAATCTTGTTGCACCCTGTAAGTTATCTTTCTTCTTTCAGAAACACAAAGTGTAAAATAAAAAATCAACAAATCTTCAATTCTGTTTTCCGAATTTCGTAACTGAGAATCTATTCACGAAATCCGACTGTGAGAGATGTTACGCAAAATTTGTCTAAATATTCTCAGCAACATATTGATTGAATGAAATATATTTCAAGTAAACAATTGTAAAATCGACAGTTTTCCATCGTTTACTCCCTATATTTCCTATAAAATAATTTTAGACATTAAAGACACCAACATAAAAAGATACGAGCATTGCGTGTATATGTGTGTAATGAGTATTATGTTTTTACAATCTTATCTTTTGTTTATATATATATGCTTTCAGAAAAAACTAATTTATTTGTTAAAAAGAATGATATAAGCTATAATTAGGCGATAAAAAAAAGATCGCTATCAGGAAAAGAAAACTCATAATATAAATACGCAAATGCATATATCAATAAAAAGTCATAACCGTTATGTATCATTATGTATCTAAATTATGATAATTTAAACAAAAAAATATATATTATTAAAATTACTAATCGATTTTCTCTTTCAATAATTATCAAATAATTTGTTACTATAAATATGTAGGAATAAATAATCATAAATAAATAGTCATAATTATTAATGTGTCATTATTTTACTATCTATTTATCACTTATTATTGTCTATTATTATTTATAAGAGTAATATCTTTATATTATATATTTATATTATATATTTTTATATCTTATTATTTTTATAAATCGTTTTCAATATATATATATAAAACAATACCATAAAAATTTATATATATATATATATATACACATATATATAAAATGTATTACTGATTTATAAATAAGTAATGAATTAAAAATTAAAAATTAAAAATTAAATTAATATAATATTATATTTCAGTTATACAATAAAATGCAATCTGAAGATATTTATATTATAATCTTTCATACACTTGTACAAAAAGGCGAAGAATTTTTCCTATTTTCTCCAATTGTTTTAAAAATCTTCTTTATATTTAATCTAATTATCTTTCACATACTAAAAGTATATAGATATTCTATATCTGAATATCTCTTTAAAATAATAAAATTTTACATTAATGAATAAATGAATAAATTTAATGAATAAATAATCATATTAAAATATATGAATAAATAATAAATAATTATATTAAAATAAATTAATTATGATGTTAGATTATTATATCAATATCTAAAAAATAAAGTACGTCAACACTTAAGATAAACTACTAAAACATTTCATCTCTTTTTCACGTAAAGAAAGAGACTCTACTATTCGAAAGAACTGATCCAATAGTCGGTACAAACGTTTCTTATTACAAGGTCAATTTTTTAAGATTTTAAAATCATTACTATTAATTATTAACTTAATCAATATCAATCAATTAACTTAATTAAGTTATATATTTCAATCAGGTTATATATTTTTATGTCTGCAATGTGTATTAGTTGAAATATCCTTTGTGATCTTCAAATGACTTTGAGTACAAAAATTTAGAAAATATTTGTAGAAGATTAAATTCAAAATTTAATTGCACAATAATAATTGACAGTAATTTGGTGAGCCATTAAATCAATGCGGTATTTGTTTCAACACAATTGTCATAGTTTTTATCAGCAATCTCATCGTGTTAATGTGTCAGAATTTATATCATTGTCAATATGCGCTAATACTATAAGGATAGCGAAGCTACAGTAAGTAAAATCTTTTCGACTTTCTTGAATACACACGCTTAAGCGTCAATACAGTCTTATAAAGTACGTCTTATAAAGTATGTATGTATATACAAATATATTATACATGACGTATGTAAATCAACTAGCTCATATAAAATGTGAATATACATAGAATATAATAGAACCTCGATTCTTATATAAACCTTCCTTCTTATATAAAGGTCAAATTTTATAAGTCCTTTTATAAGCCCAAATCACTTTCTCATAAATGAACATCTCCCGCTTTAGTATCTATTTCTAGTAATATTGTAATTAATATTTTGTCATATAGCATTTTAGCGAGAATTAGTTAATAATTAAATAATAGTTAACAATATATAATCATTATAGATCCTTAATATCTTTCCGAAGAAGACACGACATTACAAAACAAAAGAATTTAAAATAGAGATAAATAAGAAACAACCGATTAAAGAAGTAAGAAATCGACTACGACGAATACACTACAGTGAACATATTCAAAGCGATTGAAGAAACTTTTATACGACGAGTTCGATAAAATTTTATTCCACTGACCATATACTTGAAGTATCTAAGGTACAATAAATAAAAGTTCGCGTTTCAAGAAACTTGAAGAGTAGTAGAATGAAAACTTTCGTGCTCACGTTGCAAAGCAATTGATAGTGATGATAAGTTTGTAAATTAATTCTTAAATAATTAAAGAAATAATTAAAAGACTTAAATACATGAGAGTAATTTCTATTCTATTATATTGTTTCTATTGTAAGAATGTTTTGTATTTGTTTATTATATCTTATGTCTTTTTTACGTTTGTTGTTTTATTTAATGTTAATATTTTATGTTTTATATTTGTTTACTTAATTCATATAAATTTTTACTAATCAAAATTGAATTCTATTAAATGTCCTTTCAAATATTTTTAATAAAAATATTTTCTTAAATATTTCTATTAAATATCTCTATTAAATATTACCTGAACATGCTGGTATATAATTTTTTAGTAGGAGATTTTATACATTACATAGTTTTTTTATTTATTGTCCTTCACTACATCCTTCTTTTTCCGTTAATAATATTATAAATGTTATAATGTTATGTTATCAAAAAACTACTTTTTGATTATATTATGATCTTTTATTTTGTGCAGTCACAATTTATGATTAACAAGAATAATTTGATCATCATGAATGCGCTGATAAAAGTTAACGCATGGTCCGGTATTTAATGGATCATGTTGATAGTGGAATATGTTAAATATTTTTATTAAATATTTTTCTGCCAAATAAATTATTTTATATAAGGCACATCATAAATAGATCTTAAGAGTCTCAATGTATCTCAAATTTTATGAAAACCTATCATGTTTCCTTGTTGCTTTACTTGAAATCAGCTAAATCAGATAGAGAATATTATATTTTCATCTCGTAACTTGTACAATATTAAATGAACTTACATATTAATAGACTTATAAAAATGTATTATGAAATAAATTCATATATATCGCATATAAACTTTTATATAAACTTTTTTTTGCGGATTGATTTTTAATGACGTTAGATTAATGAATATATCAAGAAGTTCTCGTGCAATGCTAAACAGTTTGTTCGATAGATCTATTTAACAACTATCAGTTTAAAGAAAACAAAATCCTAAAAACATCCTTAAAAGTTTTCAAGAACTATATTAATTATATATAACTATATTAATTCTTTCAAATTTCAGATGATAACTTATAACTGTTGCACTCTTATACACTCATAGAAACGCTCTTTAATAAGAGTTTAGTACGCCAAAAAGGAATGAATTATCCAATGCACCAAGTAAATATCGAATATTATCAATAAATTTTAATGCTATTTTGTATTGTAAATTGTACTGCAATTATAAAATAACATCTAAACTTATACAATTTTCTGATGTATATATGTATTTATGTACATCTACATTTATTGTTTAATCATTGCGGAGAAGTCGAAGTCTGATCTAATCTACTGGTATATTCCGGAAAAATAATATCGTATGTATCTTTATTTACATATCGTATTTACACACACACACACACACACACACACACAAGATGCAAAAAGCACTAATAATAATTTTAACTAACAATAGATTTTATTAGCATCTTAAAAGAAAAATTCTAACATAAAAGTATTGAGGCTTATATAATTTCTTAATTAATAATAATAATTTATATATATAATTTACATAAATTGTTATTATTATTATTATTATTATTATTATTGAATAAATTACAATGGACTGAATCAAATCTCGGTAATGATGTGTGTGTGTGTGTGTGTGTGTGTGTGTGTGTGTGTGTGTGTGTGTGTGTGTGTGTGTGTGTGTGGTGTGTAGATATATGTATAAACAATGTAATGATGACCAAGTGTGCGTGCATAATAATAATTTTCCTGTGTGCAAAAGCGAGATCGCGTAATCAGCTCATGTTATTAGATATAATGACATAGCAGTCGCTAAAACTAAAAGTTAATTCGTATATGCAGCGTCGCGTAAAATTATCGCCAAATAGAAGAGCCGGAATAAGGGTTGAAACAAGAGATCGCAGCGAAAGTAATGCTCTAAGACAGCTTGGCAAATGACTGATTTTTAAGGTTTTCATTTTCAAAGGGAACACATCTTTATATCTGAGAACAGATATCTTGCAGAATTATCTCGCATTATTTTCGAGTTGCGCGAATTTTTCAATTTATATTACTAAGCATCCTTCATCCAGCTCTAATTAATTAAGAGTGATTTTATTATACTTCATATTTGAAGTTCCATTGTATACAGAAATAAAGACAAATATGAAATAAAAAAAGACATTCTACAAAAACTATTTACGACAACTATTGTTTGAAATCCTACTTGCTATATATTTCAGATATGTCATTCTCTTCGACGTGATTACATCAGATTACATAAAATGAAATCATGATTAACAAAGGAGCAATTAGTATAATTCATATTTTTTTATCGATCTAAAATTTTTTTTCTTCATTTTCATTTGTGTGAATATATTTTAAGATATATATTTTGTAATAGTTCCAAATTTATTATCGTAAATGCATTCATTTCGGAATCTTTAGAAATTTTTCTGATTTTTCGCGACAAAATTCCATATATTGGAACTTCGGATACTACGATAATGCGAGATTTCAAGGTATTGTATCCGAAAAGATATCATTTCCATTCTATAAGAGATCATCATCAAGTTATCAAAACGTGATTCAACAATGCTGAAATATGCTAGAATTCTATCCCATATATTGATTATGTTTGACGCGTATTTCCAGCGAAAAGATCTGCTAATACAAAGGATTCTCTTCTCGAAAATTGTACGCACTCGTTTGCCACTAATTGTACATACAAATAAAAAAATCGTTCCGCAATAAAAAACAAGAAACAAACTTTCAATGATAGCATATATCATCTAAAAGTTCAAACGATACAACATCAAAATCCACTAATAGCATCATTACCACAGTTCATCGTGACAGAATTCCCGCAGTTTGCTCTTTCCGCGAAAAGTTTTTTCTATTTTCTCTTCGAAATTTATGAAACGAAAAAATTCATAAATATATAAAGATCCCTACTATAAATAAAATACCATTCAACGAAAAATTAATCATAAGCCGTTCGTCGAAAACACTTTATTTTCCTGATGCAATCTGTTACTTGTGTGTATGTATATACGTATGTATTTAATCTTGGATTATCGTCTTTCATTTTCTTGTCTAATCACTTGTTCGTTTTGATCTTCAATCACGGCTATTTGGATGTATCTAGTTTTTTTTCTATTTTCTATTTTAATTCGTTGGATCCGGATTAAGAAAACTGCGATTTCTTGAGATAGATTAAACTAAAATGTATTTTCAGCGATTGTTCATTCTTTGAGAAAAATATTTCTGATAAGAATTTCCCTATTATTTCCATTAATTCGTGTGTAGAATGTGTATTTATCAATATTAGAATAAGTTGCCGTCGCCATAAATATCATTTCCAAATGCTTGAGTGGTATTAATATTCATGATCATTTATTCATTGTTCATCCGCCATATATCAAATTCGAATTTCAAAACGACTCATTCGACAAACCAACATCATTTTTTTATTTTCGGTAAAGAAAGAGAATGATAATAACTGTAACATCATCGTAATATATTTTGCATAACATATGAAGATATATTTTAACACAGACAGATAAATTCAAGTGTTAGCTAATTTAGTAAGAAAACAATTCAATGCTCCTTGCAGAAAACCAAGAACCATAATCTCCATTAAATTCAATAATATGCTGAGACTAATTAATCTCGATCCAATAGATCAAAAGTATATCAAAAGTAGCTATATACATATGTTACTCAGACAAGAAACATTTCCAGATTTAGTTGTAGAATGCTCTTTCATTCTTACGATGAGTAGAGTAATTCAAGTTTAAACAGTCTACTGCCTCTAAACTTCAAATTATCTATTAACATTGGATCTACTTCCGTAACACCTATATATGTATATGTCACCTGTATATGTCATCTGAGAATTTAGATGCACTTACAGTTTATTATCCAATGACCAATCCCGCGGCGTGATCTTCTTGGCCAGCGAGGCCAGCGAGGAAGATCACGTTTTCGCAGAAACTATTCGCCGTTGAGTACAGCGGGAAGCGAGCAAAATCAAACTAAAGTGCGATTTTGCGCATATCTGTTGCGCGTAACAACGAGAACGCATTTCGACAGGCCTTGAACGGACGAACTGTAATTGCCGTCATTATCTTTATCATTTATCATCATCGCAAATTGCCACCATCATCTCTACCGCTCATAACTGTCTGCCTTTATTCTCAGCTTACTCGATTGCTCGATAAATTTGAAATACCTATATTTTCGTCTGACTAAGAATTAGATAAATCATTATCGATCATTTTGATCTGCAATGCGCATAATTCTGGGGTTTTCCATCGAGTTTGAATTGAATACTTGATTTTCACTGTTCGTTGTCATGATTCATTCTTATTACTCTTATTTATTTTTATTATTATCAATAATTGCTACTGATTATCCGTACAATTTGTCTACTATTATTTTCCAGCTTAATAGCTTTTTCATGAAAATATGAATATTATTCGTATTTGAGACATATCTAGTCATGTGCAACACATATCTGATTATTAATGCTGCTATTAATGTTATAAATAAATTAAATAGTATCATATTAATTACGTGACTTTACATGAATAAAAAGTCTGTTCTTTTAATTAAAATTTAAATTAAAATATTAATTTTAATTAAAAATTAATATGAACGTTTTACTTTATCTTTAAGTATACAACTTTAAATATATATATTATTTATTTATTTATTTAACTTATATATTTGATGTTACAATACAACTATCGCATAGAAAGGGACAACAAATAATTTTCAATATATTTTTTTCTATTTAATAAATATTGATGGAAAAATTGGAAATCTTTTTAAATAACAAGCATTGAATTATTCTTTCATTGCACATATAAGATATAATGTATAAATTAGTTTGATACATGCATATATATGTTGAAACAAGCATATATATTTACAAACAGATTCACATATGATAAAATTATCCCACTTTACATTGATCTATTTTACGTATTTAGTTAGTCTTTTTTTACTTCAATATTATTCATCGCAATCAGTTAATTTACACACGTACACACAGTCACACACATATATACACATGTGGAATAAATGCAACATTACAGTGTATCATGATGTCATGAAAACTTATGCAAATTTGATACGCCAATTACAGCATATTTGCTTCCGCAAATCAATGCATCGCACACATACAAGCACACACAAGAATCAAACACAATAAGCATGCATCATACACGCACACAAGTATACAAGTATTACAAGAAGCGCCTCTCACATATTGCTGACGTAAGACCACATAAAACAGGGGGCTAACGATATAAATGAGCCATGGAAATATGAGCATCCAGTTAGTGAATTAACGTTACGCCAATTGTTCGTTTCTGTCGCTAAATCCGAGAATATGAACAGATTCGTATTTTTTCTAGCGCTCGCAGCAGCGGTGAGTGTTTATCGATTTGTTTATCATTCGCAATTATTATATAGTAATTCCTGCGATAATCATATTTCAACATCAGCTATTGCAAACGGTTGATTTTTGATATTTCATTAGAAACGCGAATTGAGAATTTAATACATACTTTCTTAGTTAGATTAATAAGCAATGCACATTAACGCGATGCAAGTTCTTCCATAGAAATCTGGATAACGAGAGATAATGAGTTCTCAAAAGCGAAAATGAAAAGAATGCTCGCATCGTCGTCTTCTGCGAATGATTTTCCGATCAAAGAACTGTTCAGGCGTGTGCTTGAAAAAATGATAATCCATAAAGTGACAGATGAGAAAGATAAGAAGGATCCATGAGAACTTCGAATTTCAATTTTGCTTTAATTTTTCTACAATACATACTATTATCCGTCATCGTTATTCAAAAATATTATATAATAATTACTTGATTTATTATAAAAATTAATAAATCTTAAATAACTTTTTAATTTTATTTATTTATCATATTCATATTTAACCATATTCATGACAAATAAAAAAATTATCTTTAAATTATTTATTCAAATAATTTCTTCTCTCCTTTCGTCAACAATAAATTATTTAACATTAATCGATTATTGTACTACTTATTTTTTATAATATTAAGATTAATATTAAAATTTGGCTTACATCTAATGAAAATAATTCAATTTCGATATATAATACATAAATTGAACTATAATTATAATTCCTTTTTTACTATTCAAAAAATCCCATTTATATTTATATTTTTACATTATTCATTTATATATACGATATTAATTTTTCTTAGAATAATCATTCCTTCATTAATATTCGGTATAACAAATAAAAAAGTTATATAATTTATATTTGTATTTAATATCGTATGATCAGTAATATCATTTTGTTTTTAGAACTTATCAATGCTAATAAATACTTTATTGAGAAATGTTATTGCTTCGTGACAATGCTGGATCATACATTGTCCCGCGTTTTCCAGATTTCTGTCAGAAAAACAAAAAGGAAGAACTTGTATCGAATTAGAAGAAGGTGCATTAAAGTATAAACTATCTTGATTGAGAAAATATGCTTCTAGTAATATAAATATCTAAAATGAAAAATTGAAAACAACCATTTATACACAATAATTTATACATATATTTGTTCGTATTTTTTCTTCTTTAGCACGGATAGAACAAATTACAGAAAATCATTCATGGAAAAATTTTAACTATTTAGAATACACAAAAATAATAATTCTGTGGAGATTTCGTTATTGAGCAGCGTGTAATAATCTTATTGTTGCATGATGTTATATCATTTTTAAAATTTCTTTATTATATTTAATATTTTATATATCCTTCAATGTATACAGCTATATACATGTATATATTCATACGTATCAATGTATATATCCTTATATATGCTGTAATTCAATTATTTTCTTCAGATGCAATTATTGGCAATAACCATTGATATAATTTTATTTTGTTAATAGATATAAATATATAACAGAATATTTTTATGTGTAGATAAATGCTGACATAAATTATGTAGCGGAGACATTTGAGACGGATGTGCCAACGATACAAGCATGTTTGGACGAGGCTAAACTCACCATAGGTGAGGAAAATATAGTTTTATGAATATAAAAGTGTTCATAAGAATGTATAATCGGAATTTTAAATGAAAAGATAAAAGTTTTGAATATATAATATTTAAACTAAGAAGGGAAGATCTCAACATTTATAATTTATAAGTAAAATAATTATATATTTCCAAACCAGCTTTGAAGATATATATCGAAGAAATAATGCGTGTAATAAATTCAAGTTCGAAATTATGTATCACTCCTTAGATGTTTTTGTCTGCAAAACATAAACATAAACATATAAAATGTCATTTTATACATATAAAACAACTTTTTCGCAACAGAGGAATTAACTGAAGGATATAAAAAATGGAAGGATGTTAAAGACGAGAATGATATCGACAAAGAAGCTTTGGCGAAACATAAGAGTTTCTTGGCGTGCATGTTGGAAAAAAAAGAGTTGGTAAGAACTACATGATTGCACGCAAAGTTCAAGCAACAATTAAAAAATCAACAACATTGCGAGTTGGCTTTCCATGCTTTTCTCATAGAATGGCTAATCATATAAGCGTAACATAATTATTTTTTATACGATAACAAATCTCCAGCATTTTACACTTTGCACTTTACATCTTACGCATATTTTTTCACCAATTTTAGATGAAGGACTCGAAACTGGTTCTGGACAAAATATGGGAGGAGATCCAGAATGACAAGGATCTCTCAAAAATCCCGAGCAAAGAAGTTTTAACGGAGTGTGTGAATTCGCGTAAGTTGATCCGAGATAAAATAACGCTTCATCCTCATTTCGTTCTCTTTATATGGGTGTACAATGATAATCGTCTATTGAATCGACGATATATTATGTGTTAATACTCTTTCACACAAATTGTGAACAAAACTTCTAATACTTTAGTATCCGTTGCTTGATATCATTCATATCAATCATTCATATCAGTTTCATGCGCGATTGATCAAGTAACTTTCAGGAATCGCGATACTATTTATATAAACAATTTGCACTCTGACCCTTGCAGTAAACGAGAACGTCGAGATGACTCGAGAGGACCGGGCACTCGGAGTGACAGTTTGCATCTCCTTGGATAAGGAGGACGAAAGATAAAGAGCACCGAGAATTCATGCAATGCGTTATCTACTGAATGACCGGACCGGACCATCAATCGATGATATTTTAATATACCGCGCAGTAATAGCGTCATGAAAAAAGATTTCCCCTTTCGCAAGGATTTAAGTGAAATAACATATCGTTTCTCTGTAGATTTATAATGTATTTTATTGTCGATATTAAACTAAAGGCTAGTTATATTCGATATCTTACGTAATCTATAATGTATTAACATATAATAATAATGACAATAATGATGATGATGATGATAACAACAACAATAATAATAACAAGACAAGGCATACTAAACATAGCAGATTATGCTGAAAAATTGATGCATGTAATATCATTAATATAATAAATTGCAGTTGCAATGTTTATATTATGTATTAATTATATATCAGTTATTATTCTTTCGTACTTCAAATTATTTTACATATTTAGATATCTATCTGTGATGATAGATCAACAACAATTTTATACGAAATAAAACATGAATAAAATACAACCATAAGGCTATAGATTTACATAAACAAACTGATAGAAACATGTATATCTCGATTCTAACAAAATCATATCTTCAAGATGTCTCCATCAAAAATCGTTGCGTTCATTACAACGATAAGGTTCAAGCTTCTTTATGAAGTAAAAAGAGAAATATTCTGTAAAGACATTAACTACAGGGGCGAATTGGAAGAAGAATATTCACATTATTATGTTTAATTCACCATAATGTTATAATCTGTAATGAGGTCTTCGCGGGAAGACGCAAGCACAACGGCTCCAAGCTTTCGACAAGATCCTTCCTTCGGACAAGTTGATCCAGATGTTTTCAGCGATAATATCCTCATTGATATGTAAGCTCCATCGTCCTTTATTGCTGTGTACAGCATATAAATATCATATATCGCGATATCGAAGATACTTCATTGAATAAGTAAACCAGCGCTTGTCAGAGGAAGTTTATTATTGAAAAAGAATAAAAACATCATGATATGAAGAACGAAATGATTTGTTTATCAATGTTTGTTTATAAGTGTCTATATGTATCTCCTCCCCCCTCTTTCTCTCTCTCTCCCTCTCTCTCTCTYTCTCTCTCTCTCTCTTTCTTTATGTTTGCCTAGTATAAATATTATTAGAATTCGGGATAAAATTAGAAGATAACATATTATAAATCATATCTTGTAATAAATAGAAAGAGAGACAGAGAGAAAGAGAGAGAGAGAGAGAGAGAGAGAGAGAGAGAGAGAGAGAGAGAGAGAAAGAGAGAAAGAGAAACTAAATAATTTTACACAACATAATTGTTGAACTAATGAAAATTACGTCTCTCGGTTTCCTTGAACAGCAAGCATTGAATTGTTTTTTATTGCGCGTACAAAACACAGCACACGAGTTAAATTAATTTATATCTGTGTTAAAATATACACAAATACATGTATAATAAAATTATCATGGCGCTCCTTGAGCACGTGTTTTACATATACAATTTTCCTGAAGTTTTTCCTGGATGTCATTCATTGCGGTCAACCAATTTGCACATATACATAGAGAGAGGGAGAGAGGGAGAGGGATGGCAAGCAATCGCAATATTGCGACGGAGTGATGTCGTGAGATCATTAAAACTTATGCAGATCTGATACGTCGGACAATTATACCAGCTTTTCCGCAAATAGACGTATTACGTGCCTACACACACACACACAACGCGCGCGCGCGCGGGCACGCATACGCAAGCATGAAAATGGTTTTTGCATTTGCAACAATGTGTGATAATGTGTGAAACCACATAATAAAAATTAGATAGTAGAACGACAACATAAATATGAGACGTAAAAATATTTGTATCCAGTAAGTAAATTAACTTTACGCCAGTTATTCATTTCTGTCACTAAATTTCTGTCACTAAATTCGAGAAAATGGAGAGACTCATATTGTTTGTTCTAGCACTCACAATTGCTGTGTGTTGTTCTATTTATTATCTGCATTAGGATCGTTGTGCAGTTACAATTCTTGCAACAATTGTATCCTCATTAAATCGTCACAACTAAAAATTGGCCAAATTTGCCCGTTCCTTTTCTCCTTTCGCATAAACGAAATAAGCTTTTTATAGAAAATTTTAAAAAATGAAAAAATGGAAGAGTTCAGTTACCTTAAGTATTCAAAGTGTATAAAAGCAGGATTACTTGATATATAAAAACATAATAATAATTACGTAGCAATTCTATCATTAAAAATAGTACGCAATAATCTCATTGTTGCGTATGTATATTATCATATCTCTTTTTTAATATTTGTTTGTTACATTTAGTATTTTATATTATTTATCCTTTAATGTGAATTATTTTCTTCAGGTGTAATCTTTGCCAATCGTTGCATGACGTGCAAATATATGTAGCAAAATGTCTCATTAATAGAGAAATATATGATAGAATTATTTTAGACAGATAAACGGCGAGCATATTCACAACTACGCAGAGAGGATCAAGAATGACGTGGCGATATAAGAATGTTTGGATGAAACTAAAATCACCATAGGTAAATTGCACGAAAGTAAACAATTTTCACAAGTAATGCTCTAGTAAGCAAGAATTTGTAATTAGTTTTAAGTAAAAAGATGAAATAAAAGACAAGAATCTTGAAGAACCTTTAAAGAAAAAAGATTTTAACATTTCAATAATTTATGCACAAAATTACGACATTTTTATACGACAAAAAACACAATATGATCCGGAGAAAATAATGCCTGTAATAAATTTAAGTTCGAAATATATAGATATTTTGCCCCCTTGTAAAAACGTCAGCAAGACATTTGTAAAGTATCATATACGTATAGAAAAAGAAAATCTTTTTCGTTCATAGCGGAAGTAATTGAAATGAACAAAAAATGGATGCATTTAAGGAAAAACAATGAAGAAACCAAAAATGATCTCGCGAAATATAGCAGCTTCTTAGCATGAGTATTAGAAAAAAAAGACCTGGTAAGAATCACACCCGCGATCTTTGCATGATAATTGTAAAAGATTCCTAACGATTAAAAAATCGAGGAGATTGACTTTTCGCACCTAATGCTGAAGCCCGAAGAATGATCAAAAATGTCGAAACAATTCTATCATGTTTTATGCGAAGATGACTTTCTCCTGCCCCTCTCCTCTCTCTCTCTCTCTCTCTCTCTCTCTCTCTCTCTCTCTCTCTCTCTCGCACGCTTGTTTTACATTATTCGTCATTCTTTCATCAATTTCAGATGAAGGACTCGAAATTAGTTCTAGACAAAATACTGGATATCCTGAATGATAGGGACTACGTAAAAGCTCCAAGCAAAGAAGTTGTGACGAAATGCGTGAATACACATAAATAAATAAATAAACTGATAAATCCGGCAGAAATAGGATGAAATACTGTTCCATCTTCTAAATCTACCAGGTTAATTAGCGCAATTCTGATCGTCCCTTTGACAACCCCATCAACATATAATATATTACGCGTGTTGCGTACGCGAATATATTTAACGAAATAGCATGATTCAGAATCGATTGCTCAAGCTTTATGTTATATAATTCATCGTTCGATAGGCAAATCGATAATTTACTGTGAACTCTTATGCAGAATCTATACTTTTTCAGTGAATGAAAACAGCAAAATGTCTCGAGAGGACAGAGCATTCGGATTGATAATTTGCGTCTTCTCTAACGATAAGGACAGAACGTAAAAATCAAGAGTTCGTGCGATATGTTATCTATTGGATAATCAGAGCGTCAATCATCATATTACGCAGTAATAATGGCATCGTATAAAGGAATCCTTTCTCTTATCGCAGTTTAATAGCAAAATAAAATTCGTAGATTTGTGATACATCTTATTATTTAGATATTCAAGAATTGTATATCTCTCGTTGATATTAAATTAAAAAAATAAGATATATATATATATATATGTGTGTGTAATTCGTAATAACATCGATACGCTAATATTAACAATATTATAATTAACGATATCAACAAATAATAATAAATAATAACCATGACAAGATAGACACGTTAATGCACGCAATATCGCTAATAATCAATAATTGAAAAATTGCACTATTTCAATCATGCATTAACGTATGTTAAAACTAATATTAATAATATATATATATAACAAATCACTGTTACGATGTTTACATTATGAAATGTTAATTATATCTATCCTCCACTGCTAATTATTTTGCATATTTAAATATTTATATACTCATACTCTAATTGATTCAAGTAACAATCTTATGCGCCAGCTATTTTATGCGAAATACAAACGAAATGCATAAACAGAAAGTTACGACAAATCGATATAAACTATCGGAAGAATGTGTTAGAATCGCGTTTCTAATACATGTTTCCAAGATGATATTCTTCAAAAATTAAGCGACAGAGTTTCTGCGCGGAAGTATTACGAACATACATAAGATATCAATTAAGAGAATCGGAAGCTAAGTGTGTTCCTTGTTACATTTAATCCATCATAATATTGTAATCTATAACGCGATAGTTCGAGAGAATTTATGCAAGCCTAACGATCACGATCATAAATATTGCGATCGAGAAGACTCCTTTCTCGGACAGGTTGATCCAAATCTCTCCGGCGATCATTAATATGTATTTTTAATTAATAAACTCCGTCGTTCCCTTTTTTGCTGTGTATAGCGCATGAGTAAATATCGCAACATTGACACTAATTCACCATTGGATGAGCTAGCATTTGCCATACCGGTTTATTATCAAATTTAATCATTGAAAACGAACTAAAACATCAACGATCGTCTGTTTATTTATCAACATTGTCTGAATATGTATCTTTCTTTCATTCAATCGTAAATATTGTTGTAATTGAAGTAAGAGTAAAATAATTGAGCAGCTCTAAATATACTTTATAATAAATTGCAAAAGAAAGAGGAAGAGGGGAGTACACAGACAGAAAAAGAGAGAGGAGGGAGAAAGAAAAGGGAATATCTTTGATAAAATTTGCATATTTCTAGTTGATTCTACAAAAAAAGTTGATTCTCATTGCTTGTTATGTTTGGTCACTTCTTTGTATAAATTCCATTTATCCATTATATCTTTTTACATATTATTTTGTTTTGTTACATGCAATATATCGAGATGAATGGCAAGCATAGCGGAATTATTATGATAGCTGTTATTATTAATGTAAAAAAGAAACATGCAGACTTACATGAATAAGAGCAACAATAAAAGTCGATAAATGGTACTACGAGTGATAAAATTAAATAAATAAATTTAATTAAATTAATTAAATATTTTTTCATTAATTAAAACTAATCAGCAAGGCTTACAGTCATAATATATTGTAACATTAAACGCTCCGAAATATTCGATCACAAAAAATTATGCAATAACATTACAACAAAATGCATTTTATATATTATGAAATAAGTCCGTTAAGGAGTTCAAGAAATTATATAATTCATTATTTATTAAATTAGACTTTATTCCAAACCTTCTGGATTTTCAAACAAATTTTACTATTCTAAATCTAAATTAAATCAAAGTAAAACGATGTAAAACTTATGTATTCGAAACGATAAAAATTCGATTTCATATAATAATAATGGAATAATAGCTTTTTCTTCTCTCATCTTCTTCGCTCTCTGCAAAAATTTTTGTTGATAAAATTAATTTAAATTTTCTAGAGGATGCAATAAAGATGCATTTGTCCATTCTAGAGGATGGACAAATGAATAAACGATAATATAGAAACAATGAATGCCAATAATTTTGCTTTTTAAAGTTGGTTGTTTATTTGTCAATTTGCTTAAGAAAAAAAACTATAGTTACTATAATATAGTAACTATAGTAACTATAATAATTATAGTAAAATTCGATTTTTTTTATCTAAAAATCTAAAAAAACACGTAACGAAACAAAATAAAAATTGATTACGAGATTCGTATGTGTCTAATGAAAATTACGTTGCTCAATTTTTTCTAAACAGGAAGTACCAGATTGTTCCTTTATTACGTCTCGAAATATACTACGTAGGTTAATTCAACTCGTGTCTGTTGTGTATTAAAATATTCTCATCCCATTACACGTGTTTCACGTGTAATGAAATTATCATAACGCTTGTTGAGCATCGGCTTTATGTACGGACAATTTTTCCTGAACGTCAATGTCGCCGATTACGACCAACCTAATTTGCACATACATGCACATATATACACACACGCACACACTTATACACATGCGAAACAATTGCGATATTGCAGCGGAGTGGTATCGCGGCGTCATCAAAACTTATGCAAATCTGATACGCCAGCCAATTATACTAGCATTTCCGCAAATCCACGTACCACATACACGCGCGCGCACACACACGCGCACACACACATACACGGAAATACGGAATGATTCTTGCGTATCCGTGATATAAGATAATATAAAATAGTCGAACGATAATATAAATATGAGACATAGAAATATTCATCCAGTCGAGGAATTAACTTTATGCTATTTGTTCGTCCCTGTCACTGATAGTAAATATCCAAGAACATGAAGAGGCTCGTATTCTTTATACTGACGCTTGCAGCAGCCGTGAGTGTAGACTGATTTGCTTATCCTTTGCATGCAATTATTATGCGGTAACTCTTGTAAGAATTACAAGAATTATTTTCTATATTTGTTTACTATTTTTCTCATCTTACGATGTGAATAAAACAAAGTACAAGAAACCCTTTACGAAGAAACTTAGATACCTGAGATATGTAAAGATAATCATCTTGTAGCAATTAGAAAATTAATAATCTCACTGTTGCATATTTAATAAAACTATGTTTTAATTATACTTAAAGTATAATAGTTAAATTATTATTAAATATATTATATTTATTACACATTATATTCTTTATAACGTTTAATATATTTTATCTCATAAATGCTCTTATTTGCGTTTCAATTATTTTTCTCCGACAATAATAATAGCAAAATATTTTATTATATATAATATACACATATGATAGAAAAAAATATGTCAATTATTTTATGTTATATATATATATGTTATATATATATATATATGTTTATTTACATATTTTATATTTTATGTGTATAGATAAATGCAGATGAAGACATAATTTACATGGCGGAACAATTTGATAGCGATCCCGTGACCGTACAAGGATGTTTGGATGATGCGCAGACCACCATAGGTAAGTTGGAAATGCAATTTTATAAATAAAAGTGTAAAAATTTTCAATCAAGATTTTAAATAAAGAAGAATAAAAGTCTCTAAATTAGAAAAGAGATAGATTTTGACATTTATATGTAATCTATAAATGAAATAATCATATCTTATCAAACTCAGGACTTTAAAAGAAGAAAAGATAATGTATGTAACAAATTCGTTTGAAATATATGTCACAGATTTCTTTGCAAATATTTCTGCAAAAACCAATATCATCAATATCAAATATCATTTACATATAAACAAAACGTTTTCATGACAGTGGAATTAACTAAGATGATTGGTAAATGGAAGGATTTTGAAGATGAGGATGAACTTGATGAAGAAAGCAAACAACTTCTCAGGAAATACAATAGTTTCTTAGCATGCATGTTAGAAAAGACACACATGGTAACGCAATCGCTCGCAATCTTTGCGCATTAATTATGCAGAATACTAGTAATGTTTGGAAAATCGAAAAAATGAACTTTTTATGCTTGATGCAACGCTATTACCTTGAAATGATCCAATGTATCAAAACTTAATCAATTTTCATATAATAATGAATCATGTCACATAACGAATAACTTCTTATCAATTTTAAATGCAAGTTTCAAAATTTTAATTGTGCAAAATTCTAGTAACGTTTGAAAAATCGAGAAAATGGATTCTTTACGCTTGATCCAAAGATATTACCTAATAATCGAATAATGAATAATCAAATATGTCAAAACTTAATCAGTTTTTATATAATAATGAACATAATAAACTGCTTCCTATCAATTTTAGATGCAAGACTCAAAATTAGTTATAGACAGAATAATAGAAGTAATCCAGAATGATAAAAACAAATCGAACACTCCGAGCAAAGAGTTCATGACAGAATGCATGACTACATGTAAGTAAATCAAAAACAAAGACAAGACAAAATAATGTTCCATCTTCATTCCGTTCTTTATTACATAAACACGCAATTGTAATTGTCCTTGTTGATGAAAATGATTAACATATAACACATTATGTATTATACTTGAGTATTTACAACTCCCTTATGTATTTACAACTGAGAATGAGATACAATAGTGTCAATATTCGATATATTCATGCCATATCATACGTGATATGCGTTAACAACCTGTATCCCGATTTTTTCAGTGAACGAAGACAATGATATGACTCGAGAAGATCGGGCATCCGGATTGGTAACCTGCTTCTTCGAGGAAGAAAATAGAAGATAAGAAACAAGAAGAATACAATGTGTCGTTTACATTATACTGGATAACCGGACCGGACCTGTTAATCATGATATGAGATATTACGTGGTGATAGCATCGCAAAAAAGAATCTTTCCTGTCATCGGAGTTTAAATTGTGAAATAAATGCCGTAGATTTGTAACGTATTTCATTGTTTATACATTCAAGAATTATATATCGCTGATATTAAACGAGGAAAGGTAGAGTTACTAATATTTGATCATTTATTCATATGGCACATCAGCACGTAATAATATTGACAACATCATTACGCAATAACATCAATATATCAATACGTTAACAAATAACAACAACAACAACGATGATACAACACGAGAAGGACTTCAATATATACATACACATACACATATATCAATAATAAAAAAACAGCACGCCATATCAGTAAAATTAACGCGCCTAACAGCATTAATACCATAAATGTCTTTCTTCGTGCTATGTATTAATTATATCGATTATTATTCTCTCATGTTATCTATTGTACATTATCTATTTTATTTATTACGATTGACCCGTCAGCAATGATTTTACGAAATAATAAATAAAATGCACGAAACGACGATAAACGACGATAAACGACGAAGTTTATACCAACAGGCAGGTCCGGACATCTGTATCTCTGATAAAATCATGTTTTGAAGGGACTTTTTTCCTGATAAAAGATCACCAACTAGCGAGCAAGTTCAAGATTCTTCGCGTTATAAACACGAGGATACAAATACGCATTAAATACATTGATTGGAAAAGCAAAAGAGAAACATTATTATATTTAATTCATCATAATGTTATAATCTATGATTCCCAAGAAAGCTGATCATCGATTAACAAATATCGCGATTGAAGGACCCCTTTTTCCCGTACAACTCGGTCCAAGCTCCCGGCGATAACCCCTGTTAATACGTAAGCCTTGTCATCTTTTATTGCTGTGTATAACGCATAAATATCGTATATCGCAACATCGACGCTAGTTCACTGCTAGATGAGCGAACTGGCGCTTGCCAGACGAAGTTCACTATTGAAAACGAGTAAAAAGATGATGCGCAGAACGTTCATTTTTTGTTTGTTTATCAGCACAGTGAGTACTTCTATATGTATCCTTTTTTCTATTTCACTAGAACACTAATTCTGTTATAACTAAATCGAAAATAAAATGAGGGGATAATATAACACGAATTATACTTTATAATAAATTAAAAGAGAAAGAGAGAGAGAGAGAGAGAGAGAGAGAGAGAGAGAGAGAGAGAGAGAGAGAGAGAGAGAGAG